>VOQJ01022229.1:18596-29635 GCA_015052665.1 Apistogramma diplotaenia | reverse complement strand
TTAAATAAAAAATATTTATTTTTATTTTTATATTTTTTTTTTTTTTTTTAGGTCAGAGATTCTCATCTCTACTACTGGTTTGAGCTGTCTTTGAGCACCACGTCGCCTTTTAAAGGCCTGACCATTGTTGTCTTATTAGTAATGGAAAGGGATTGTTTATGAATGTTCATAAACTTTGGTCCTGCCAAGTGTCTGTCTTGTGTTTCTTAAGTAAAGACACGTGTTCTTATCATTTTTCCAAGTACTGGTGCCATAAGCAGCAAAGTGAGAATTGGCTCTAGTGCAAGACAGCAAAGGCTGCAAGACTGGACAATGCTACTGTGTATTTTTCACGTGTGAGTTCATAAGGGTGGGTGGTGGGTGGGCCATCAGCTTTATGTTGACAGTTCTGAGTAACCTCAAGGCACACCGATATTGGATTCTTTGTCGTGAGATGTATGGATGAGGACATGAATGATAAATGCATACTGGGGAAAACAGGCATGACAGTAATGGGTATGTGGATTGATAGACTGATAGACAATGAGCAATGAGGAAATAAAGAAGGCTGGGTATAGTCTTTCTAATACTTATAGACCCCATAGAGTAGCAGTGACAATAAACACCAGCAAGCTCAAATCAGAAGATGATATACAGGAAGCAAAGAGTCCCAGTAGATTTCAGTTATGCTCTGAGAATTTTGCTGACCAATCTTCTAAGTTGAAGGTAAGCTTTTGGCTCTAAACTTTATTAGGCAAAATGCAGGAAGCGAATCTTCATTGCAACTGGGACTTCCTTTCTTGTTCAGTGCCTTTGATATGAGGTTGGGAGTGACTCGCAATGTCAATATAATTGGAGATTGCCCAAGGCACTCAAGCCATTTTCACTTACTTGACAACTGCTTTCAAACTTTCATCCTCCAAGTTGTCTTTTGTCTTCTCTATCTCTCTTTATCTGATCTCTAACTCCGTGTGACGGATGACCTTCCGAACGTCACGGTTTACCTAGCCACAGGTGTGCGAACTGAGTGTCTGTTTATGTATGTCTACTCACACTTTCATAAATAAGTGTGAGGCAGAATATAACATTCATTATTAATGTGTACACTGCTGGGAGAGATCGCTTTGCCAAAGATTTTACAATGGATAACGTGGCTTATGACCAAAGGGGAACACACACACTTACACATGAAAACATTCATTGTTTGGATTGTCCACCCACCCACTATAATATCATTTGCTACATAGAAGACTCCATAGGGGACAATGGCAGACAGCTGTTTGATAGGGTTTACACACTGTACTATAACCACTTACACAAGCATAAGCCAAAGAGCCAAAGTACCAAAAGCTCCTCAGTAAATATCTCTGACCTGATCACACCTTCACAAAAACAGTATGATGCTGTCACACTGTTTTATAATTCTTCTTCGACTGATATCATTTGTCAAATATGATTGGCCGCTCAGTGAAATCGTGTGATACTCTCCAGGGTGGATTTACTTTCTCCCCGGTACATCTTCAGCTTGTGATTGGTTTCTTTAATGCCTGAGTTCACTCTAATTAAAGCCTCAATTACTGATACAGTTGATCTGATGTTACAAAAGACAAACTAAACAAACACTGAAGAAAGTCACTGATGCATTCACTCATCAAGGACTTGAACTCAGATACACACATTTACTTGGTGAAGAAATATTTCATAAGGACTTATGGTCTTTATTCTAATAAATTAATTACTGCCTGGCACAGCTGCACATTGCAGTATTTACCCACCATTTTTATTCTTCAAGTACAAGTATTGTAATGTAGTGGATTGTTTTTGCAAACCCAGAGTGGACCTGCATCATATATGATTGGTTTCAATGAGCATTTTACAAGTTTCCAACAGTTTGATATGTCTCTCTTATGTAAACCAGATGCAGAGTTTTGGTGGTGCAGGCGGAGCATTATTTTAAGCAATGCAACATACTGGCTGCTTGCTCTTTGAAAGGGTTATTTCTGCACCTAGAAACCACATTTCAGCTGCAGTTATTTGTTTTACTTGAACAGTCTGCATGGGGTAAATGTGTCTCTACAGTATGTGAGTGTCCACACAATCCCTCTCTTCTCCTGAGGTGAAGGACTCCATCCAGTGACTAATGAGCCACTCCACAGCATTACTTAGAGTGATCCCTCAGCCTGAAAAAATAAAATTCCACAGGACACAGGTGGTGGTGGTGTGTGACTGGTACCTGTTGGTACTTGTGTGTTAATATGCATTTGCAAAACACATCTTCATTTTACAATGTTGGCAACATGAGGGGAGAATTTAGCAACATGTGGGTGAAATAACTCATTTGTTTTTATACTTCAATTTATTCACTTAGACTACTGCGGTCTACTGATGGATAAAGAAAAATGGATTATGCTGCATGAATTATGTTTTTGATGTCCCTTGTGTCTAATGATGGCCCTTTATAGCCAATTTGTTTCAATAAAAAAGCCACAGTGTGTGGTGCATACTCTACATGCTGGCCTTTTTAGACTAAATGAATTATTAAAAACAAGAAGGTATAGACGGAGCACTGCCAAAGCACTACAATATGACCTCCAGCGGGCTACTCATGTGCATGTTTCTGTCAGGGTCAGACCCCTTGAGGATGACATGAGGGCCCAACATCCTGTGCTCATGTGCAGAACTAGCAGGTCTAGCACTGGTGCCAGTTCTCTTTACAGATGATTTTGCATGCATCATAACGATTGCCATGGCGTCTGCAGACTCTTCTGTGCCTGTCGCATGTGCTCAGTGTGAACCTGCTCTCATAAAGAGAAAAACAAAAAGCAAAACGAGGGAAAAATCAGTCATGAGGCATATAGAGAAAGAAATGGTCTGTGCCCACCACCTGCAAAACCTTTGGATTTTGGGGGCTGTCTTGTTGTCGCCTCTTCAGTGCACCTGCTGTAGTTGTATTTGCTGAAAGGTGGAATTGATTCACCATGGGTTATCCTTCCTTACCAGACAGTTTTATATCTCTGACGTTTAAATGACTTTGTGTTATATTGTTATAATCAAGTGATCCTTTGTCATCTAATTCAGCTGTGGGTTGTACTTTTATTCATTACCTCACTTGAAAGATGAAATAAATGTGTATTATGGTTACATATAAACAACATAATATCACATGGACGTCTAATTTCTGTAGATTAGGCATATTTGAAAAAAAACGTTCAGCTGTCTTTAGAACATTTTCCCAATATTGTAAGCAAGATGCAGCAATAAAAACTTTCAGATTGCAGTCACAGCAATAACTGTATCACATCGAAGTCATATCATGTCGCACACAAGATTTCCGTGCTAATGCTACGCAGTTCAATTATCCGGGTGCCTCTGTCTGAAGATGTGTGTTAAGTGTTTAATGTGTTATTTGTACATCTCTTTAATAGAGTCTTTGTACCCCAGGTGTTGGACCATATTTTTATTAATCTGCAGCCTGCTGTCACAATGTTATAATAATGAGCACAAGATGTGTTTATCTGTGTGTGTGTGTGTGTGTGTATGTGTGTGTGTGTGTGTGTACCAACGTGTAATACAGTAATGAGTAACGACTATGACACGATCAGAGATATCCGAGTCTCCAGAGCAGATGTTGCTCAACTTCCCATCTTCACTGTGCGCTGATCATATTAAGCAGGCAAAAGATATATGAGTGTGTGTGAATCTTTGTCTGTGTGGATGATGTTTGTGTGATGACAAAAAGAGAGGGGGGGGGCAGTGCAAATGGAGGATTCTAACTAGACATATAGCAGCCCAGGGACGATAATGTAATACATTAATCACAAGGAAATCAAAACTGTGTACAGCATTTTACTGTCTGAAGATGCACCTTCTTCACAATTAATACTGATCAATATCAATTAAATGTGGCATGTAGCATTTTTCAGAATCAGTGTTTCCATTCTGTGTAATTATTACAATAATTCTGCTTTCAGCCACTGTCACGACCATAATGTCATCATTCTTTTTCACACAGATCAGCTTTATAAAACTTTTAAATGTATCTTTTACCAAAATGGGTACTAATCAATAGATATTTAAATTACATTACATGAGTTACATAATCGATGTTTTTGTCACAGTTTAGTACGTGAAAGTTTACTCCTGATTCCAACAGAAAACATCAGGGAACTCGTGATTGACTAAATAGATCGGCCGTCTCCGACCTTTTTTGCACCATTGACCGGTTTTAATGTCAGACAATGACAACTTGAATTCACTGTCTATTTGTATGCAACTTCATCAGCAGCATCCTCGTAACATCCTGTCTGCCTCCACACTCCATAATCGCCATGGTAATGTTAAAACGTGCCTTCAGATACACCGCGAAAACAAATATAAAGTGCATGAAAAATACAACTCACCTTAACGTTTGTTAGACAGGCTCAGGAAGCAGTGAACCAGTGAATCATATACAGATGTAACAGAAAGAATCTGCCTATTTTTCAAAACTGAGATAATAAATAAAACGAAGTAATGTTAAGTCATTTATTCTTCTTTATTCTTCCGCTTGGTTCCAATTGACCCACAGACTGGTACCGTTCCACGGCCCCGGGGGTTGGGGACCTCATGCTCAGGTCTGAACAGTCTGTGAGTGGCTAATTAATTCGCCACTACTATTGTTAATAATCCTATGATTAATAAAACATTTCTTGAATTCTATACATTTTATGGTTTAGTAAGGAATACAATTTACACTCTTTTCAGCCATGCACTGACAAAGAGAACTTACGACACTGTGGATGTGCATATATATACATGTATAGATGGACAGCTGAGGACACCAGGAACACATCATTGTTCACTTTGTACATTTTTGTCTGCTTGGAGTCTTAAATGAAGCATGCACAGTTGGCTCCCATGTAGTGCAGTGACAAGTATGCAAGGTTCATTTAGATCAGAGTGATTGTAAATCACAATAGTCATTTGAGGATGTATGAGAGGCTTTGGGAGGACCCTCCAAGCAGTTGTGACTGCTCAGCCTTGCAGCACCACTACTAAAATACAAGGACGCTGCATTCTCCAAGCGGACTGGCAAGAAGGATATTAATGCCAGCTACTTATCCACGGTGTACACAATTCTCCATGTGTGGGGTACAGGCACACTTAGCGATGCATCCCCGAGATGCATGCATGACAGCAAAAAATCCAGAGAGAAGTAAATGAGATTGGGAGCAGCTGTAGATTTTCTCTGCCCATCGACAAGCCTCTCCCATGGGGGTTTCACAGCTGCAGATACCTCAGCTCTGTTCACTGTCTCATGCTTTCCTTCTCCCTTTACCTATTTCACCTCCGTCTCTTTGGATGCTTCCATCTCTCCCACCCTTCTGCCCGAGTACACCCAGCGTTGCCTCCCCTTTGTTTAGTTCCTGGCCTTTTGTCCCATTTCTCTGTCAAAGTGATATTTGAAATCTGCTCTGACATCTCTCACTGCTTTATCACGCTCACTCTGTTCTTCTGCTGCCTGTCTTTTCTTTCTCCATGCAACTCTCATTTTCAACTTATGTGCTTAATTGTATTACCACTGTCCTGGCCGTCCTTTCCTCTGCCTCCCAAAATTAGATTTTTCTTGCTTCCCGGATTTTAATCATCTTGTTTATTCGTTTTTTTGTCCTCTGTATTCCTCCTTATGTATTTTTTTAGACATGGATGAAGGTGTATTTGTTGGTCCTTTCCCAACACAGAAACGCAGCCCGTCGCTCAGTTAACTATCCATAACCCATCCAACTATATGTTTTTGTCATCCCAGCGTTCATTCTTATGAGCTATGTTTTAATGAGCTTACTTTGAAGGCAGTGATCATGCTGAGTCAGAATACTGTTTTTTTTTCCTCTCTACACTGTCCTTTGTGTTGATACATCTGCTCATTAATTATGTCCTTCCCTCTTCCCTTTTCAGACTCATCGCTTTATTTTTCCTTTATTTTTTTGTCACACCTCCCCCATTTTTACTTTCTTGCCATCCATTTGAGCCAGAGCTCATTATGGCAAGTAAAAAACAAGTATGTGGACACATCAGAACTGAGGAAGGGTAAGAGGAGAGTGAATGTGGGTGTTAATGATAATTTAAGCTGTTACTACTCTTGTAAGAATTGCTTTGTTGTCTGTGGGAGTGGGGCAGTGTGCACTGAACATCCTATTGATTTCGGTGTCTGAAGCCTTTAGACACACACGCATACTCATAGGGTGTCTGGGATGCTCTGTGAGGTTTAGCAGAGCCTGTCTCATCTTCTCTGTCTATCCTTTAAGCTGTGCTCTGCTTTCTCACTAAATGCATGGTGGGCTGCTGGGCGGCCCTGGCAGAATGACAACTAAGAGTGGTGAGAGCAGGGCAGAAATATCTCTCTGTGGGACTGCCAGGACTATCCAGCACTCGGGTCAGCTCTCAGTGGCAGTAGAACAATGATCCCATACATCAGTGAGCATGAACAGTTAAATGCTGTATCTGCCCTATTTGGCTCTCTGAATATTGATATGCACAGCAGTTGTCGCAGTTATCATGAGGTCATATTCATGTTCAGTTGGGATTAAAATACAGCTAACTAATGTGTTTCAGTCGTGCATCCTGGGGATTTTTTTGAACATTTTTTTGCCTTTGACACCATCTCTGTGAGCCTCCTCTTCCCTGTTTCCCTGAAATCTCTGAACCATCTCACCCCCCTGAGTACCAGACCCAGTTTTAATGTTATATTGAACCAAATGGAGCTCGGTTTTTAGGTATGCTTAGATAGCTTTTAGACTTTTAACCAGTTAAAAAAAAATTGTCAGTGGGAGTCCAAAAACTGCTTCTTTTCTCCTCTCTTCTCTTCCCAAGAATTGTATGCCTAATTCCCACTCTCCCCTGTATCTATGCAGCCCTCTGCTGCCTATTGTATGACTGCAGGGGAGTGATAGCTCTTCTCAGGTCTCCAGTGGTCATGCACTGAAAGAGTGAGCTCATTATGGTGTCCAACTTTCACCATTAGTGAAAGTGAGCCTAAACCATTAGGTTAGGCACGTTGCAGCAAGTAATCTATTAAAGTGCAAATTTGTGTGTTTTAGCAGAGTAACACTGGCCTGTGATCAATGGGCAGAGACAGCCATTTTCAGTAGCGCTAATGAATTGTTGTGTTCATTCAGAGAGTTTAGCTGTCACTCACTGAGTGGCCTCTTCAAATCTAGATTCTACAGTGCAGAGCATATTTGACTGTGTTGTTGCTTTCTTTGGGTAGACTGATAACCTTTGTGTGTATGTGTTTGACAGAAAAAGAGAGATAGGGAGGGATACGAGCAAAATAGAAGGGTAATTAGGTATCTTTCCTCGCACACTCATTCTCACACTCCCTCCCCCATATCTCCCAGAGGGGAGTGGAGGCTCGTCAAAGCCCTGTCATGAATTTTTAACATGCCTGTTGGTCTACTCGCTTAGGAGGTGTGTGTAGATGTGTGTGGTTTTTGCATGTGCATGTTCATATACACTCACACAAACCATTTCAGTCTTATATGATCCATTAATGTCACACAAAAGGCCCAAGTATGATGTACTGTGTATCAGGTGTTGAACAGCTGTTGCTTATACGCATGCATCATATCGGATACAATGCTGTGCCGAGGGAGACACCCAAAGGAGAGATCATATGGAGCGATCCATATGTTTATGGACCACTTTAAATGTATGTTCCCGAGTCTTTTTGCACTGTGCAAGCGTAACATTTTATGAGCTCTGGTCTGGATTTATGCGTATGTGATAAAGCCCAGTTAGGTCTCTTGTATTACGCTAACATGATGTGATGCTACATTGTTGACATTTGGCTCCTCACAAATCTCGCCAGTAAATCAAGAATGCTCCATCTTTGCTCAGCTTATCTGCTGAAGGCATCTATGTCAAACTTAGCAGAGTCAAGTTACTCTGATGAGTGTTGGTCTCATTTTGGGATCTCCCTGTTGCTAAGCAACATCATCAGGGGCACTAATGTCACTCTTATCTGCGACCTCATGATGATTTCATAAGTGCATCAGCATAGTTTCGAATCAACCTCCACTGACAAAATTTTTTTTTTTAAGTGTCAATCAAGCCAAAGTACTAAAGAGTACAAAAAACACACACAGATGACTATTGTGCAAGTGTGCAGTTAGTTCTCGGCAGTGCACAAAAACAAATGCTTTCATGACCAGCACAGAATTTTATGTAGAATAAAAATAAATGCTGTCCTTGTAGCATGTGGTGATGCTTTTAATTAAAAAATAAAAAAACAAGATACCTTATGTCTGTCTGCGTTATGGAGCTGCCAGTCAAACGTGTTTTCAGATCGCTACAAAAACTGCAGCTTTAAGTAGAGCGTCTAATTTAAGTATGCAGAAGTCACTGACATAGTTGAAACACTTCAGTGACTGGTGGTAGCTGGTGTCCAGCATTAGATTGTGACGCTTGCCAGACACTCATAACTGGTAAACATGATTCAACTCTTGTTGCAGTGATAGATCATGCTTTTTTTTTTTTTAATGTACAGCATATATTGAGTACAACACTTTCACAGGTTTTCACAGTTTTGTGTTGGTCGATATGTGCATGTGTGTGTATAGCTGCAATAGGGTGTATATTTAGCTGCTGACATCCAGTGTATAAGAGTTGGAGACAGGTCTGGAACAGAGCCCAGGACTGCAGGCCAAAGGAACGGGACTGTTGATCAAAATGAAACGATCGCCGACAGCAGACACATGGTCACAGACTCACATGCACGTACATGCCCACACTCAGTAAAAACACAAATTGACAAATACTATAAGAATCTCATCCAAAGATGTATCCATCCAACATGCCTGTTATACTTATTGCACAATCCAACAGATGGCTGTCAGAGGGAAATGCAGCTATAAAAACAGTTTATCGTGATCATGTAAAAAAATAATAAATCCAATTCTAATATTCAAAATGATTCTCTTAAGGCTATTTTAACGTTGCTGATGTGAAGGAAGGTTTCTTGCCCTGCTCTCTGCCTTGATTTCTGATTGTAATTTTCTTCTAACCTCTTGCCTTTTCCATCTCAATAGCTCACTGCACATAGTATTAGTTATGAAAGATGTTTTAAAAATTGATGCAAAGCTCACAGTAAAATTAGTCCACAAATCAAAATTAAAATGTAGAAATAAAGTATCTCTGTCTCCTCTTTTTGAGCCATTGTTGTTTCTTGTCAGCATGTTTCCAAGTTCTGCCCTCTTTTCCATACAAAAAGGGAATAAAGAAGATGAAATAACACTTTGATACATTATAAAGTAGGCGTTGCCTCCAGTGTATAGTACAAGTGGAAAGCAGTAAGTCCAAAGATTAGAACATACGTGCTAAATTTTAACCTTATAATCAGTGATAAATATTTATTTCCTTGGATACATACAGAACAAATCAGAAAATACTGTGCTCCCCCAGGGAAGAAATGTGGTGTTATTATGGGTTAAAAAGTAAGAGTAAAGTATGTGTATGTGAAACTGCAGATGAGATATGAGTAGACCAAAGGGGAGGTTAATTGCATTTATATTCCTTTGTTAATTTCCAGTGTGATTGACAGACTTTTCAGTGGGTAATTTATTTGTTCTTCACTTTAGTCACTGATCCATTTCTTCCAGGAATGACCCCAACAACTTTTTTAAAAAATTCCATTAGCTCCATGTTTCACTCTCTCTGTCGCACACGCACATTCGGGCACACACCCACACACACACACACGACTTTCTTACTGTACAACCTTTTCATTCTGACATCCTGACACTCTGTGGCGTGGCCTTTAGCGGACAGTGAGTGCTGCGAGACCTTGATAGCCCTGCGGTTTGAGCTCTGCAAGTGAGATCATAATCATTTCTCTCTTGTCTCTAGGGTGCTCTCCGCTGTGATTTCTAACGCGCTTCTCTTTTGCTCAGGTTTTCTTAAATGAGACAAATGCTTTGAAGGAGGGATACCTGGTGTCGTTTCCAGTCTAAATCCTTCTCATGTTTCACTTCCCAGAAACTGGCCACAGCTGCTGAAGAGTTCCAAATGAAGCATCAGTGGAAGGATGATTTTGAGGTAACAGAAAGAACAAAACAAAATAAACAAAAAAGAACTATGCACCTTTTGCGCAGTATGTATAGTATAGATTTGGGAAAACCTAATGCACAAATGGTGATACATGTAGTCTGGATTTATTAGGCATCGTGTAATTTAATTGTGTGAATTGCCTTAACATGTTTCCAGCTGTCATTAGCAGTGAGTTCAGTTCCTTTTGCTAGCTGCTTTATTGCTCATTATAAACACTGTGTTATGATACATGCCCCTCGTTTTCAATGACAGATACTTTGCCTTCTAAAAACACTTGCGGCAGACAATTATATGAGGGGAAAAAACATTGCTCAGGAAATATACTTGTCACTTAGACTGTTATTACATTGCTATCTCTGAGGCAAAAAAAATGCTTACCTGGAGCACCGCAAATGGCTGCAGGGACAAAGGGACACGTGAAATATGACCGTTTCTTGTTTGTTTAAGTGGAAAAAAAGCAGACTAGTGTCTTCATTAACAAAAAGAAAATAGAAGGCGCTAATGGCATAACTAATGGCGTAATAACTGCTAACAAAATAAAGGACAGCTCAGAAATGGATTAAGCATTTAATGGTTACGTAACTGTTGGGCTTCTTTGTGCAACACCCTGAAGCATCCGAAAAGCCTTATGTCTGCTTCTTTGTCACTTGTTAACAGGATGATGAAATTTCCTACTACAATGCAAAGGACAATGTGAGTCTTTTCTTCTGTCCAGTTCTTCTCTTTCTCTTTATGTTCCTGCAAACACGGAGGTCATACATGCATCACTAATGTGGTTTCGTTACACAAACACACACACACATACACACACTGTGTAATCTTGTCTCCTGGCCCTCATTTTACTCCTGCAAAATTCACCACATTTGTGCCTGTTTTCACCCGCACTTTCTCTTATTGCCTTAGCTTTTTACTGCATCTCCCCCCCCCCCCCCCCTTTTTTTCTTCTTCTGACTTTTTTCTTCCTTTACGTTTCCCCC
>VOQJ01022223.1:26207-37724 GCA_015052665.1 Apistogramma diplotaenia | reverse complement strand
GGGTTCCCCTTTCCCCAAACTCCTCATGGAGTAAATTTGATCAATATAGTTGAGAGTCCAGCTAACCAAATCCATAATTAATTTCCAATTCAGAAGATATGCAGAGAGAGTCTCTTAAGCGCCAAGCAGCAAGCAGGGTAGATAAGGAGGAGGGAGAGAAAGAACAGGCGTCCACCTCCACTGAGTGCCAGAGCAAGAATCTGACTATTTGTCACTTTTTATCCTAATTGCTACCTTTTTGCACCTATTGGTGTGTTCATTGAATGCAGGCTGATCATTGAGTCTCACCAGTACCTGGGTTCACAGTGAGATGCTCAAACACTGCAGTTACTGGGACGTGCTAGTGATGC
The DNA here is from genome assembly GCA_015052665.1 of Apistogramma diplotaenia. Classification (NCBI taxonomy): domain Eukaryota; kingdom Metazoa; phylum Chordata; class Actinopteri; order Cichliformes; family Cichlidae; genus Apistogramma; species Apistogramma diplotaenia. The sequence continues at coordinate 37,374 of VOQJ01022223.1, read as the reverse complement.
ATAAATGGTATTACCGAACTGACCGTAACATTATCGCAACGACTGGTGACAGTTTACCTTTTGCATCTTGACAAAAATCCTGACTTACATAGTTTAAACAAAATTGCAGGAAGTAACTCTGCAAAATGCTTATTTTACATTCGTTAGCTGAATATCTAATGTTTATACTTTACCAGAAACCCATGCTCACTCTGCTAGAAGACTTCAGGTTAACACACCACAAGATAACTTACACAAACGCAGACCAGAGTGGCGTATTAGGAACGCGAAAAAGACAAATTAAAGGGCTAAATGTAAAGTAAATTAAAGCAAAAGTAAAAGAACAAACAGCAAATTTATGATAAAAACTGACAAATGAAAAAAACGAAGGCAAATTTTCCCCAAAACAGCAAACTTCAAAGAAAACATCTGGCAAATTTGACAATTTGCCATTTTTGTGAGGGACTTTCACGAGCGGACTCATTACAGGGGTGGCATCCTATCACGGTACTACGCTGGACGTCACTGAGCTCCTGAGAGCGACCCATACTTTCACAGAGCTTTGTAGAAGCAGTCTGCATGCCTTCATGCTTGGTTTTATACCTGTGGCCATGGAAGTGAGTGGAACACCTGAATTCATTGATTTAAATGGGCGAGTGCTTTTGGTAATATACTGTATAAACACACTGTAGCAGTGCCACCACACGGCAAGAGGGTCCCGAGTTTGGTCCATTGGCCGGTTCTTTGGGTGCCCCACGGTCCAAAGACTCGCATGTTAAGTTAATTGTGGAGTTTAACATGGCTGCAGGTTTGAATGGCGACCTGTGCGAGGTGTACCCGGCCTCTGTTCCCATGACGGCTGGGATCGACTGAACCTGAACAAGCGGAAGAAAACGGATGAAGGTGCATTTGATTAGCATGGATGGGGCCAATCTGCCTGGCTAAACTATAAAAATACAACACTGCAATTAACCGGAATAATCATTTTTTATTTATTTAAGAGGAGTGAAAGCACCTGTATACTCTACAGGCAGAGAAACAGCATTAAAATTGCAACGATGCAAACAAGAATTAAAAGTGCACAGAAGAAAGTCATATAGAAAGCTAACAAAATATAAATTAAACACCAGACTCTAACCAGCACGAGGCAAAGTGTATTTTAGATCATCGTTTTTTTGAACGTATAAATCTGTAAGTAAACTCTGTTTTGGTATTACTGAACGGTAGAGATAAAGGTGACGGGAGCAGTTAATACTCTAGAAATGTCAAAATTACAAATGCCCATAAACAACATTGTTTCCCTGAAATGACACGTCTCAACACAACAAAAAAAATATTGAAAGAAACAAAGAAATACCAGACTGTGCAAACCAACCCAACACCTCCCAGTGATTTAAAACAAGAGAAATTCACTTATCCCAGCACTTTGCAAGAAGCCACTCATCAGAACATCGATTAATGCAAGTCGGTAAAACAGAGAGATCTCCAGTTATCTACTACTCAAAGAAGATCAGTCAGTCCTGATGGCACTGTGAGGCCGTCTCAGGACAGCTGTTCATGTGCTTCATCCGAAGATGCACGAGGGAAGCATTTTGTCCTGGAAGCTCTAATTAGGGATGAAAGTACACAAGAGCTTTATCTCTACCCACGATTCCAACTTTACTTCACTCGCTGCCAAAAAACACATGAAAAAATGCACCATTGTGGTTATGACACAGTTTAAATGACTACACCTGCAAACGCACCAGCGAAGAGCAGCCAAAGCCTTAAAAGCTCTGCAAATGTTCGGGTGATAAGATGCTCCTGTGAGAAGTGCTTGTGTCGAATTATGCTCACTATGATCACCAGTGCGAGTGGCAAAGTTCTCAACAGCAGGTCCTGTGAAACAGCAGATCTGCAGGCGAGGGGTCTGCGGGGTGCACGGAGAGCAGAGGGACTCGGGCTGAGCGGCGAGAGCCAAGAAGCTGCTTGGTGAACCTGTTCTCACCTAAATGCAGCGGAAGTGTCTGTGACACAGCAGCTGGTGTGTGGTTACCATACAGAGCAGGCCTCGACGCTCCTCAGCTGCTTCTGCGGGGTGAGAGAGCTGCTCCATTCATGCGCGGGACAGCCAGAAGACCTGCCGTAACACGAGCATCAACACTCCTTCTTTTCTCTGCCCCAGACCACGGCTCACCTCAGACGCGTCTCATCTTTCTGCCAGGTCGTCTCGACTGAGAGGTATCTGTGTGTGCGTGCGCATTACCCCCCCCAAACACATGGCATTCATGCATCAGCCTGGGGGTTGTCCCGGGATTTTTAACTGCACTCGCGTGAAAATGTCTGATCTGGGTAACAAGAAGAAGTAGGGAATTATTTCCGTGGCTTACCTATAATAAAAATCTGCCTAAATAGAGCTTCTCTCTTTGAACCTGTCATCATCACAAAACTTTTAATAAATCTTTTTTCCTGTTTTTAATGCAGAGCAAATGTTGATGGTATCAAACTTATAAAACCCTGTTTAAGCCTGACTGGTTGGTGAACAGGCTTCAAAAGGGGAAGACTCCATGACCTGGCATTTCTGATCTCGAGTGAAAGATTTCTATTCGAACTTGTTTAGTTCCGTCACCTGATTTTTATATATTTATTCTTATAAAGCAACTAATTAGTCCCCAGGTTGGTGCAGAAGCATCACCAGTGGGGAAGGGAAGCTTTATAAAGCTATAAGTGCTTTAATTATAAAGTGATTTTAGTTTCGAGATTCATGTGCAATGTATGCATTTAATTCATAACAAGGGAAGCAATTTCTTTCATTAAAGAAAGTATTTGATTTGTATGAAGTGAAGTTTGATCTTAATGTTCTACAGCCGTGTCCCTAAAACCCCCCAAAAAACATACCGGGTGTATTTGGCCGACCTTCAGGAGTGTCTTTAACCACCTGCACCTCTGTGAAAACTGACTCACTGTAACTCTCAATGAGAACTTCTCTGGCTACATTCCTGAGACCCGTCAGCAGTTTTCAGTCCTAAAAGTGACACATCGGGTGAAAAGCACAAAGACGCAAGACTGCCATCGAGCCAGAGGTGCACAAGTGGAAGACCCTGAAGGGGAGAGTCAAGAATGGGTTGGTTTGTTTTGGTCAATAAGGGAGCGGTCCTCGAACCTTTCGATCGCACCTCCTGCAACATGTTTCATTGATAAGATGTAAACTGCAGTCGTAGCTCAAGCCACATGAAGCATAGGAATTTGAGACTTGCATTCAAGTCTTTGTACATGTCAAACTGCTATGTGCAAATATACTATTGCATAAATGTGTTCAATATTTTGTTTGGGCACCAAACTTCTTTACGTTAAAAAACAAACAAACCCACCCATCCAAAAAATTTAAATACATTTAAAAAAAGTTTAGTATCCAGTAATTGTTCATTTTCTAAAATCCCTCCGGTCCCAATCATCCAAAACTAGAGAACCTCCCGACTCAAAGACCTGAGGAGCTGCTGCGACTTTTGTCCTTGGGCACTACCAGAATCTCATCGCCGTCTCGAATGCTGTAAGAATGGAGGGCCCGGCTGCCGCACTTCAGCTCCTCCGGTCCCAAGACCGAACACATCTCTCGGTCAATGTAGAAGAGCCTGATCCCATTGGTGGGCAGCTGCAGCAGAGCCTTGAGGTGTTTCTTTAGGTCGCCCACGGTTTGCTCCAGACGGAGGCTGACTGTCTCCACCCTGTCACCCCAGCGAACGACCACCATGGTGCAGCGGGGACTCAGGTCTACCTCTGCCAATGGAGCCAGATTGCCATACTTGGACACAAGGATATGGTACCTGCGACAAAGCAGAGCTTGTGTTTTATTTGCCATTAGATCAAGCGAATGACTTCAGAGATATGATAAGCTTAAGAAATCCTCGTTAGAAAAGATTTTCACAGCTGCTGTACTGAGGTTTCCAGGTTCAGCATCACTGAATGGAGCCCCATATTTGGCAACTGAAGCCATAGCTGGTGATGCTGTAACAGCACATACACATCTAGAAACTGCTCCAGTGGTCATGGACAAAATGGACACAGTGTCTGATAAGTGAAGCCAGTGCCGAAGTGTCTCAGGATGTTTTCACACCTACAGCTCATTATTCTGGGCCACAGCAGCTGATGAGTTTGTCAGATTGCAGCTTTTTTTGCAAAGCACACTGACTGCAAGAAGGTGTTTAGCTCAAACTTAGACCAAACTTAGACCAAACTTAGCCGTAACAAGACCAAAGAGGTCTGGTTACGGCTGCTGTGGTCCGTACCCGAGTGTGGCCAACGCAACGCAACAAGGGAGAAAAGAGACCATTAATTCGCTGGTGGGAAAACACCCTTAAACCTGCATTCTTTATAATGGCCACAAGGGGGTGATACTGTGTTTGTCCCGGTGCAGCGGAGACTCAGGTCTGCTGAATGTATTTACTTATTTTCTAAATTTAATAAAGGAGGATTTTCCACTCAAAGTCTCGTGACTTGTGACGGACAAATTATTAGCCAAAAAAATCCGCGACGCAGCTCACATGAGGGCTTCAAAATGGGACTTCTTAAACCGAGGTGGTCCACCCTGCACTCTGATGGAAATGCCAAGGACAAGAGAGGCTCAATCATCTAGTTTAACAATAAGCTGTATTAAATAAAACTTTAGACTAGAGACTGAGATGATAAACTCACTGTGAAAGAGCTTACTGAGGCCATAAATCAGGCTAAAATTGGGGTAATCCTCTCATAGACGTCTATGTGATCAGACTTCTTTTTGCAACCTCTGCTGGCTGTTCTGAAGAATGCAGGTTTAAGGCTGATCTGCACTGGCTTCACTTCAATATCCACTGTTCATGCACGCCTTTCGGTGAAGAACAGACCTAAAAGAGAACATTTAAGTATGTTTGAGACATTTCAGTGCACAAGCTATGAGTGTTTACGAAGCAGAGAAACGGAGTTGTCTGCCACTTGCTTGCCGTGAGAAAGCTCTCAGCCATCTCGGGGGAATGCGTGTTCGAGATAAGGCCCCAGGAACGATTAAATAAAATCCAGGAGAAAAGGCCTGCGCTTTCAAAGCTACCGTAACAGCTGGGCCAATCAAAGCAATTTCACTTCCCTCCCCAAAACCCCTCCACAAAGCCGCTGCCCTGGCCCGGGGTTTTCTGGCCAAACTTGCGGTCCACCCTGGGAATTCTCGTCTAAGGCCACAGTGCACAAAGTCCTATTCTAAGAGAAGCCATTTACCTAAGAGGCTTCATTTAAGTGGTAAGCACGGTATAATGGGGAAAACAACGCTGCAGGCGACAAGAAGTCGGCATTCCAAGTGTCATTTCATCATTACTGCAGAAGAAATCCCAACATTACGACGGCAAGAGTCACCATCCAGCCGAGCGGTCCGATTCAGGCGTTTCATCCCAACTCATTCTCTCATTTCTCCAGCCATTTAGTTGAAACCAGCTCAAAAAGTTAAAATCTCGGTTTTCCCACTTCTCTCCCTGAGACTGTGCCTCTGTTTAGACCCACGAACTGCTAACTTCACCGGATACGCCGGCTCTCAGGTTTCGTTTTTAACCCTGTCGCCACTAATGCTTCCTGTCCGGTGCTTGTTTCTTTTGTTTGTTTTTTTTAAAAAGAAATTGTTGAGGTGTATCTATCTCTGCTAGTCCCGCTTATGGTTTGAGAACACGTGTATGGTTACTCAAAGCCAGGCTGTGTCAGATGTGTTCACTTGAGAGGCTGTGACCCACCTGCGGAGCTCTGATCTTTTGGGGTAGCGAGGCCGCAGCCTCATCCGAAAGGAAAGGGGATAGCTGTGCGTTCATTGCTTGCTGAGTGTGTCCCACATCCCAGTAACAACCATGTGCGCATGAACAGTCACGGTGGTCAACAACCCCGGACCTACACTGGGAATGTGGCACCGAACCAAAACCACAAATGCAACGGTCAATGAAAGAAAATAAAAACCAACACGGTGGAAGTGAATAGAAAGAAAATAAAGTATTTAGGTGGTTATGAATGGGGTTTAACTTTAAAAAATGATAAAAATCAGAGTTTTTCCACAGTTAATAATACAATTTGAAGCTAGGAGTGCTCTGGTAGCTCATGTGACATCAGAAAAAAAAATCAATCTCTCAAATTAAGGCTTCAGGCTGACAGAGAAGGTGTATACATAAAAAAAAATAAAAAAAAAATCAACCTGCTACCTGGTGTATCGGTTTTCCCAATCAGAGAATTCCCAGCACAAAGGACTCATTGAGCAGGGAGAGAGTGGTGGCATTGTCTCCCAAAGGTTAGTTTCCCCCAGTCAGGGACTACACCTTCCTCCAGAAATCCCTCCCCAACATTCTGCCGAGGTTAAGTGGAATGCAGTCGGTGAATTATTTCACCCCCACGAGACCCCAGAGGAAGGTTTTCCAACAGAAAGGAAAGAAATCATACAGAATGCCGAATGTGAATTAAGGATACAGATGGACGGTGGTTACTGACGTTACCACAGAAACTGTGTTCACAGGTAAACGTAACACAAATATAAGGTTATGTTTTCTAACTGAAAGCCAGTGCTGACACCTCCATCAGTAAACACTTTGAATATGAATGTTTCTCATTTAAATGTTGCATCTGCAGAAATGATGAAACAATCTGAAGGCAGCTGCAGCTTTTAGAACTGAAAAATCGATTTACTGATCAACATAATATACAGAATATTTTTTAAATCATTATTTCAATCAATTCAATTCACTCTCACCCACAAATGTGACCTTGACCGTCCCTCAGCTGGATGAGCTAAAATTTCCTGTATTTACCATTTCAAATAGCTGGGGTCAAGCATCCAAAGGGCAGGGTGGTGCAGGTGGAGAAGAGTGTTGGGGATCATTTGGGAGAAGGAGAGGGAAGGTTTATGAGATGGCAGTGAGACCTGATTTGACGTCTGGTTTGGATGGTGGCTGAGCTGCACTGTGTTCACAGTGACGATGGGTAAAATATCAAATACTCTTATGAGGGTTTTTAACTATTGAGGATTAAATAATTATGCACTGAATCTATAAAATAGAAAATGATGAAAACAAGTGGCAGTCAGAGGAATATCAATGCATAAAGTATCCAAAATTAAGGCTAGTTTTTATATGATGAACTGGGGAACGTGTGGATGAAACTGTACCTCTCAGGACGCTCCTGTTCTGGACAGTCCTGGTAGTATCTGATGAAGAACCTCTCAGCATCCTCTCTCTCACCATTGGTTACAGCACCCCCGTTCAACACATTTACGGAGGGCAGCCTGTGGGCAGGTGCAGTGGTCCGGTGTTACACGTGTTCACCGAGTATTCAGATGATGACGTTGCGGCTTCAGACTTACTGAGCTAAAAGGAGGCTCCGTCTCTCCTCGGTGCTGTAAGACTCCAGTAAAGGAATTCCTTTTGCTTTGACCTCCACCAGCTTGGGAAAGAAATTCAGCCTTTCAATGTCGCCCCATTTCCTAAGACCTGTATAATAAAGAGTTACAGGGGTATTCGTTCACACTTTGCACTGAACGCAGACAAATAAAGTGCAGCCTTTACCAGCCAAACCTGAGTTGTTGAGGTTGATGCTGCGCAGGTTGGGAAAGAGACTCTCCAGTGTCTCCTTGGTGTCTCCCACAGAGTCCACGCTGTTGTTGGCCAGCACCAGTGTGCTCAGACTGGGGTACAGCAGCCCAAACTTCCTCACTTCTGCCCAGTCCTGCAGCTGGTTGTCGGTAATCTGCAGCAGGCGCAGCGACGGGCAGGACGTCTGGCACTCTGACACGGTGTTGTAGCCGTTCAGACACAGGAAGAGCTCCTCCAGCCTGCAAGACGAGGTGCGAGGAAACTTTTTCATTTTCTTTTCTTTATTTCTTCCGTTTTTGTTTAATGCGTCACACTTCAGGTGTAACGTCCGCGCTCCATTTACGAGGAGAAAAGGCTGCAGTTCTGAAGACTAGAGCTGCAATATCATCAATACAAGAAATTTTGAAAACGAAAGAATTTTATTTCATACATCTCTTCTGCAGAAGTGACTGTGTAAGTAAGGAAGATGGGTCATGGAACAAACAATGGAAGAACATAACAAAATAATAGTACAAGGGAAAACGTTACTTACTACCTACTGTGCCTCTGATTCACTCATGGCTAAACCAGCCAATTATTCCTCATGAGTCCCTAAACTGGCACTGCAGGCGGGGGGGGTCATAACTTCATAGAATTCATGTGGTCTTTTCAAAGTAAAAGCTATCAATAGTGTCACACATTGATTCGTGCCAGAATAAACAGACCTCGGTGACCTCATTGCTGGCTACGCCATGTCTGTGTGTTCAAGATAACGAAGGAACACGTCGCTAATCTTTAAACTCTGAGTGGTCGGATTGGAAGAGTTACACAGTTAGCTTTTACAGTTCTTTGAAAACCTAGAACCACCTGTTGTACAACCACCTTTAGCAGCAATAACATTTCTTTTTGTCAGTCTCTCACAACATTGTGGAGACTTTGTTGCTTCACTTCATTGAAGTTTGAGGAAAGTCATTCATGCACAGCTCTCTTAGTGCCCCTTTTCCACCAGCATCTACTGCATGTCACTGATTGGCCATGGAGTGACATCACCAGAGGAGTCATGAGAGTGACTCCTCCACAAGAATCAAATCCTGCTGTTTTTGAGGTGCAGGATCTGGAGCTTGATGGAGCAAGCGTTTGTGTTTGTGCCGCATACGTCACGGCAGTTTTGGGCCATCTTGCTATAATGACCCCACCCATATTCAGGCGGTACTTAATTGTAGTGGAAAACAACTGAAACAGAGTCGAGTCGAGATGAGTAATTACTAGTGGAAAAGAGGTGGTAAGGTTCTACTATAGCCTGGCTGAAGTCTCGACTTTGACTGGGCCTTTGAAATACATTGATACTTAAATTCTTCAGCTGTTCTGTTGTAGAGTTGTTGATGTGCTCGGGATCATTGTCCTGCGGCGTGAACCAATTTGGGTCGAGCTTTAGCTGTCAGACAGACGGCCTCATATTTGATTCTCGAGTACTTTGGTATACAGATACACATTCATGGTTAACGGCTGAAAGGCGCCCAGGTCCCGAGGCTGCAAAACAAGCCCAAATCATCACACCTCCACCACCGTGCTTGACTGTTGGTATGAGGTGTTTGTGCTGCGTTTGGTTTTCTCTGCCAAACATCTCCACTTTAGTCTCGTCTGTCCAAAGAACAGCGGTCCAGAAGTTTTGTTGTTTATCCAGACAACTTTGCACACTTAAGCTGCTAACTGAGGCCTGTGGATTCTCAGATGGAACCTGTGAAAACTTTTTTCTGACTATAAACTGAATATACAGACAATTTAACAAAAAAACAGTTCGTTATAAACACGAAAAAACACAGATTTTTTTTTAATGGCACAAACATAAGCACACACAAACTTTTCTGTGCTTTGTCACTTACTCTGGTGTGTGTTGTGTGAGTGTGTGAACAGTGTCCCAGCTGATTTGTGTGTTAATGAGAACCAGTCGCCGGACCCTGGAAAAAACCTCGGCCATGGTCGGCTCCAGCTGCACGCCGCTGAGCGGGTTCATGCTCAGATTGAGGAAGTCCAGGTGAGGGATGCTGGAAACGATGGCGCCGATCTGGCAAAACATCACAGCACAGTTAGTTATAAAACTTTCCAAATAATTTTTATCTTTTCAAACCTACCTGCAAACCTCCAATACTAAACTTTCTCCCCGTGGATCAGTGAGGCCTGAGAGGGTCCATCCATAAATAAAACCTCCATACATATACAGTCTTGAACAGGCACATCCTTTATTTTTTATGCACTGTGTTCACACTTTCCTTCATTCTGATTTCCATCAGTAGGATCTAGTTTGGTTTTACATTAGCTTTACATAAGCTAGCAAATGATAGCAAATAAATGGAGGAGGCTTGCTGCTAAACCCTCATGAATGACAGGAGTTTAATGAATTAAACAATAAGTAGCCCATTTATTTATTTATTGCCTAATAAAAAACATCAGCCAACCCTTATTAATAAATGAGAACTCCTTCTCGAAGCCAATTAACCTGAAAGGTACCAGGTGTTCCAGCTGGCACAGCAGGAGGGAACCCTTCCTCCAGGCGGCACCGAGATCCTCCGGCCCTCACCACAAAGCTGTTACATACACTCTTTGTAAAACAACAACATGCTATAACTCAGTCACATAACAAATGGCGGGATAAGAAGGGCTAAGCAACCTTTTTCCAACCGTTTTCCTGCCTTGACAGGAAGTTTTTGGAAGAGACTGGCAGACAGGCAGCACAACCGAGCACCCAGAATTTTTTTTAAAGGTACAGATTCAAACACACAGAAAACATATAAAATACTGAAGAAAAAACTGAAGAAAAAGGATGGATAGATGAAGAGCGAGCGAGATGGCTACAGCCACTGACCTGCACTGTCCTGCATATTGTACAGCAACTGAAACCAGCACATACGCTGAAAATGATTTTTAGCTAAATTATAGCTAACCGGCTAACCTCAGTTTGTTTCCTCATTCGCAACCGAGCAAGTAAAGCGACATCTGAAACAATGTTAATCCGTTTTTTGCCGGTATTAATGATTAATTAATTAATCAATCGGTGAAGCCGGCATTAAAATTCATTAAAATTCCTCTCAAATTCATTAAAATTCCTCTCAAAATCTTTTATGAAAATTTTAAGTAGGTCAAACTAAAACTCTGAGAAACCCACCTCTTCCCAGTCATTCAGCTGATTGTGGGACAGGTCGAGCTCTACCACGTGGGCACAGGAAGCTGCGATGTCCTGCCTGTCGCCGGCTTTACTGATTCCACTGTCATTCAGAACCAGAGCGCTGGGCAAGAAGAGGCGATCTGCAAACAGGAAGCTCAAGTCAGTTCAGCCTTTTGTTCTACGCTTAACATAAAAATGCAGCAACGCTGGGCTGAAGTGACACCGTACGACTGGTCACGTATCATAATCACAGCGCTGAAAAAAACTCCCTCCATCATCTCCCACCTTTGACAGGCGATCCCGGAGGCCGGGGCAGAACGACCACTCCTACGCCTTGGCCGTAGGGGAAGTTCTCTGGGTTATACTTCTCACTGAGGACTTGGACGAAGGTGCGCACCTCATCTTCATCAGAGGACTCCATGGTTCCAGCCCTGAACAGGTATCCATGTAAGAGACAGTAAAAAAAAGGCTTTTATGCAGCTTG
>VOQJ01022223.1:3113-15492 GCA_015052665.1 Apistogramma diplotaenia | reverse complement strand
CTCAAAATGGTAGTACAAATAAAAAAAAAAAAATGTACCTACAGTGTAAGTCAGAGGTGTCAAACATAAGGCCCGGGGGCCAGGACTGGCCCCTGAAAGACTCTGATCCGGCCCACTGGATGATGGAATCCCTGTTTTGTCACAACTATAGAAATTTTTTTTTATGACGGCTTCACAGTAAAACAAATTTTTATTTTTTTATATTAAGACATCTGCAGGATTCAATATGCAGTTGAACTTGTGTACAGACAGAAAGGAGGTTTCTCTGGTCTGGCCCACTGAAGACTAAAGTGAGCTTCATGTGGCCCACAGTGCACAATGAGTTTGACACCCCTGGTGTAAGTTTATCATACAATCATATTTCACGATTGCAGTCCACACAGCAGACGCTCAGACCGCACAGTATGTCCTGCTGGTGATCCATGACAAACATACACTCGCACAGTAGGTCTGATAGTAGTTTGCAATAAAAAAAAATACAAATATAGGTTTTATCTCACTTATTCTTTTCATTCACCTTTAATGTTGCTGTAGGTGTGACTCCACCAGAGAGCAATCCCAGGGAGAATCTTGTCGTGGTTCACCTCATGGACGGCTCAACGCTCAACCTGTGCGCCAACAGTGAAGACGAATCAATGTAGGTATTCACACGTCACCCCACTCTTCCCTTCCTGACTTCACAACCATCCATCAGCTGCTCAGTCCAGTTTGTTTTTTCAGAGCGTGGAAACTGACTCTGCTGCAGACCAGAAGAAACCCGGTGAGTCCTTCATGTCATCCACAAAAGTCCGAACATGATCACCGATAGCGTTTCTGCTGCGTGGCTAAAAGCTGCGCTTTGCTCTTTTACTGTAGGTGTTCACATATGACCCATATGACGACTCCTATCAGGCTGTCCCGCTCAACAGCTACCACACTGTCTACATCACACCTGGAGCAGGACCAGGTAAGATGTCATAGTTAATCAAATATTTGCCAGATGAAGCACTTTGAGGCTGTATTTGTCGGTACTGTGGTCTGTGCACCAAAAACATCAGCATTAACTTACATTCATTATCCTCGGCTGCATCCTAACAAACAGAAGCTGCAGGTTAAAAGGAGTCTTTTTGTGTTCCTCCTCCTCCTCGTCCGTATATATAAACTGTTTCCCAGATTACTCTGATTTTTCCCCGCACACTTTACCTCCACACACCAGCTGAATGTGTGATCTAATTGAATTCTGAGTGTTTGATTTGGGCCACTTGACACTCCTGCTGGGCAGTGCTTTAAATCAGTAATCAATTAACTAGAACAAAGCAGCCTGTTTTTTAAACCGTAACAATGAGCAGTGCTTAGGCTAATAACAGTAATTGGTATGCTAATCATTATTTTTGTTTGTGATGTTGTATCTGTTGTGTCCACATTTAGCGGGACACAAGTACACTCACTCTGCAAACCAAGCAGCAGGAGATTAGTTGGGTTATGTACATGAGTCCTTTACACACTTAAGTAGGTTTGATGTGTTTTTTCAAAGTAAAAGGCTGCAGGATTTTGAAGTATTCTTGGGGATATAGACCTGGATGTTCACGCCCATTTTATAACATTCACTTTGCTAGGATTATGAAATTCTTCAGATCTTCATGGCACAGATTAAACACAGCACTTCCCTCTGACATGCTAGCATCACACAGTTGCTGCAGATGTGTTAGCTTCACATTCCCGTGGTGATCTCCCGCTCCACCGCATCCCAAAGCTGACCTGCGGGACTGAGATCTGTTGACGCTGGAGGCCTTTTGAGTACAGCGAACTCATCGTCACATTCAAGAAACCACTGACATGGCACGTTATCCACACTGTTTTCCAGTTTTCCTGCTCTTAGCTGACAGAAGTGGCACCCGGTTTGATCTGCTTCTACATTCAGAGATGCTCTTCTGCAGACTTGAAATGTCACAAGTGCATATTTGAGTAACTGCTGCCTTACTATCAGACGATTCAGATTTGGTAAAGTGCCAGAGAAACGTTATTTAAAGAGTTTGTGCAGAGACATGCTCAGTCTTCTAGTGGTCCACGCAGCAAAAGTTGGATTTTGGAGCTCGTTTGCACCAAACCCAACCAAGAAGGGTCAGACTTCTGATGGTAAAGCAGCAGTTCATGTTTTTCTGTGCTTCGTTTATGCATCTTGCTGCATTTAAGTTTCAGCTACAGTGCATGCAGCAGAGAGGAACGTGCACAGTAGTGATGTCTTTGCACACAAAGCAGGCATCATGTTAAATGTGTCATCTTTCTGCCTTTTTTTCTGTTAAAGGAACCCACCAGGTGGTTGTTCAAAGGGACCCGTTTGATGGAGTGGTGGAGCATCTAGCTCTGGGAATGCTAGCAGGAATGGCAGCAGGGGCAGCCATGCGATCCTTCCTGTGGATGCCCTTGTTTTTCTGTTGAGATGACTGACATTACTGACAGGACAGCAAAGCCTGCCTGTCACCAGAGGGAGGCAGTTGGACATCTAACAGACATGTGTAGAACAGGCTTTCCCATCACATTTGCTCTGATAAAAACCTGCTTCAGTGAGCGTATAAAACTTGGATCATTCTAAATGTGTAAAATACTGATGTTCTGTTAGATGCTGCTGGTGCACACAGGGCTCTTTGTTGTCTGTGCTTTGACATAGCGGCTGAAGAACAAAGATTACTCATTTAAAGTGTGCGGAGTCACAGGTTTGTTAGCCAGGAGACGTGTTTCTGGAAATTTAGGAGCTTTTTGTGCTTCGTTTTCAATAGTTTCTTTTTTAAGTTCAAGCATCAAAAAACGACTTGTTTAGATTTATGCATCAAAACGCAGAGGTGTCCTTTTTACACGCGTCAGTACGCGACAAGCTGGGAATGAGGAACCAGTCTCACTGCTGGTAGAAACCTGCTGTGGGTTTGAAAACATGGAGTTTGACGAAACAGCGTGTTTTTTCCTTTTTCGGACTAAGAACGAGCTCAAAAGGACGCTATGACTGTATGTTTGTGAGACATTAACATTTTACTAGAAAATAAGCAGACATATTAAAATAAATGGTTATTAATTATAATGAAGCTTTTGTTTTCACTGTTAAAACGACCCTTGCTGGAGGCCTTCACGTCGGGAGCTGGGACGAGTTCAGCAGCTCACGCTTTAAGGGCACCGAAGACCGAGTCTTATGTACTAAGCAGCCCTCCACTGTAAAGTGTTTCCTCACATTTTGAGATACCCAATTCAACCTTCTGAGAACATAATTAAAAATTGAGAAAAAAAACCTTGAAATTTCAAACCGGTGATGATAATCATGTGACATCAAGCTTCAGGGAAAAAAAAGCTCCAAATCACAAAGAAATATGGGGAAAATCCTTTGAATAAAGTGCATTTTAATTTCTTATTTTTGCAAATTTTTCCAAAAATCTACAAAGAATTTCGACTCTGCATCAGCACGCTGTGACTGACGAATGGGCTGTGCGAGCCACAGGTTCATGATCTTCCAGTGCAAACAAGCATGGCTGATTTTTCAGGTTCGCTTTTGAAATGCTCTGATTTCAAACCTGTCAAATAAAACCTCTGGCTGTAGTCGAGCGCTGTGAAGCCACCTTCAGGTCTGGCTTCTGACCAAAGCAGCTGCAGCTTCCTGAGGCTCATCGAGCCTCTTTGCTGCGCGCTTCAGTGGTTTTGCAAAAAGCACTTAAACTACAAAGCACCACCCCGTCTCCGGGTGCCAGCCTGAGCGCTGGTTGTGATTCGGTACGTGCGAGTGCAGCGGTTTCACATTCACCTGCTCCATCAGAATTCAACTCTCCCAAAGCCTCATTTGGCACATACATAAACTCCGATTATTCTCCAAAACATTGGGTTTTAACAAGCTGTCTTTACAAAAATAGAGATCACTTTCTGAAATTAATCAAACCCCACATTAACTGTCACTCCTCTTTACATGCGACTCCTTTCCGAGCCCGGCCGTTCACTTGCCCGTTAGCCTTCACTGCATCATCTGCCAACTTTCCCTCTGCTTGAAGTTTCCGGATCAGATCGTGGGGACCCTTCCCCATCAGAGCTGAAGGGTGCCTGTAGGAGCCCCCCAGGCGGTCCCACAGGGTGAAATATTGACCGTAGTTGTAGTCAAAGAAGAGGTGGTGGTCGGTGTGGTGGGCCGAGCCATTGATGACGCTGATCAAAGCTCCGGGGACACGGTAGTCGCCGTCGTGGATGGAGATGGTCCAGATGTTAACGAAAACGTAAAGAGCCAGGTAGAGCACCTTGTGGAGGGGGAAGAGGAAGGGGTAGATGTGGTAGGGCAGTCCTTGCAGGAAGCCGTCCACCGGATGGAAAGCGTGGCTGGCAAAGGGAGTGGGGATCTTCCAGATGTGGTGTGGTTTGTGAAACAGCTGTTGCAACCCGAGAGCAGAGAGGTAAATACATTTTAAATGTTGGCAATATACTCACAGTAATCATGCAGTCATATTAGGTACATAGATTATAGATTGAGGGCCCACAATTTAAACAACTTCAAGTATTTGTTTATTTTTACATAATTTGGGCTTCAGGATTTCAAAAAAAATTAGAATCCTGTGGAGAAGTCAGCCCAAACTACCTTAGGATCAAAATCAATCAAAATATGGTACTTGCAGACCTAACAACTGGCTAGAAGACCATCACTGATACCCTCCACAGGATGGGTAAGCTTGGACATGGCGCTCTGTGAACAGCCAGCCTCCTTGGCTCTGAATGGAAAGTCTAGTGGAAGGACAAAACGTGGCAGGAGAAGATGCACCAGCAAAAGCGATGACCCTGGGCTTCAGCGGATTCTCAAAAAGAGAAGATTCAAGAATCTGGCAAAGATCCAGAAAGAGTGGAACGAGGCAGGAGACACAGCTTCTGCAACCACACACATTCAGACGCATCCGGGAGATGTGACAACTGTCGGGTTCCTCGGGTCAGGCCACTTCTGAACCAATGCAGGAAGTGTCTGAACTGGGCCAAGGAGAAGAAGGGCTGGTCCACTGGCCAGTGGTCCGAGGTCCTCCTTTCCGCTTTTCAGAGGAAAGTAAAGTGTGCTTTTCATTCAGGAATCAAGGTCTAAGGGTTTGGAGGAAGACGGGTGAAGAACAGGACCCAAACCTCTTGAGGTCCGGTGTGAAATATCCACAGTCAGTCATGATCTGGGGTGCAATGTCTGGTGCAGGTGTTGGTAAACTCTGCTTTCTTAAATCCAAGGTCACTGCAGCAGTCTACCAGAAGGTTTTAGAAGACTTCATGATTCCTTCTGCTGCTGTATGGAGATGCAGCTTTCATCTTCCAGAAGCACCAAAGCCTGCTTTGATGCCCATGCCATCACAGTGCTTGACTGGCCAATGAACTCGCCGGACGTAAACCCCATTGAGAATCTATGGGGTATTCTCAAGAGGAGAATGAGGGCCACCAGGCCCAACAACCAAGAAGAGCTGACAGCAAGCATCAAGGAAATCTGGGCATCCATAACTCCCAGGCAATGCAACAGGCTGGTTGCCTCAATGCCACGTTGCATCCAGGCAGTGATTAAAGCAAAGCGCTTCCCAACCAAGTATTGAAGATTGACATATCAATTTGAAAGTACCATATTTGATTGATTTGATGTGATCATAATTTATTATTTTTTTGTCTGCAAAACCTGAGAAGTAGTTTGGGCTGATTTGTCCACAGTATTCTGGTGCTTTAAAATCCTGTTTTTGTGGGTTTTATGAGCTGGAAGCCCAAATTATGTAAAAATAAACAAATAAATACTTGAAATCGTTTAAATTGTGGGGCCTGAATCTATAATCTATGAAAGTTTAACTTTTTGAATTGAATTATGGAAATTCATCAACTTTTCCATGATATCCAAATTTTTTGGAATGGGTCTGTATGTAATCATTATAGGGATCATTGCATCCAAATCAGCATGGACCTTCTGCTTGAGCTGTGTTGTCCCAAAATGGATCATCTACAAACGATTTGCATACAAATTTTATGACCCAAAGTTTGGCCATATATAATGATTGCTGTGAAATATTAAGATCTTATTTCCCACCCTGGAAAAAGAGCAGTTCAAAGAAATCATGAAAAGCCCTAAATTACCATGACATTCATGATGAGTGTACTGTATGTAAACTTCTGACCACACCTCTATATTTCCTTTGAATATGTTAGTTGAATCTAATATATTTATTCAGTTAGTTTATTTCTTTCTGTAGTAGTTGTGTAAACCTATATTTAAAATAGCTTATCATTTCAGATATAATGTCTGAGTCATAAACTCATCGATCCATCCATTCATTAGCCACTTGCTTGTCCCTGTGGAGCTTTGCAAAGGGGTTAGAGTAGACCTCTTGGCACTCTGATCAGCCAGGTAAGTAAACAGGAAAGAACCACATGCAACCAGCAGATCCAGACTTGAAGCTAGTTCATAAAAGTCCAAAGTAGCAAATTGATTCTGTTCGTATATTTAGCAAAATCACCACAAATAAAGAACACCAAACAATGTTGTAGCTGTCCATTTTATACTTGACAGCAGCACCTCCCACTAATGAAAGACACTTCACTATTATCAGCACAATTTTTCAAAAATGATCTAACTATCAGAATCAGTACTGTCAGCCCAGCAGGTAGAGTTTGTCTCCTCTGATTCAATGCTTCCATCCACGGTTGGCCTTCTCGTGTTTCTGAGTTCACACCAGCGTGTCCCCCTCCCACTTCACCAGGCTCTGCAGACAGCAGTTAAACAATTAACTCAATTTTAAGCTTATAAGGAATTTAATCTGCAGATAAGCTTACGGCAGTCCTTCTTACAAGCTCGGGTTTCTATTACCTGAAGGCTAATCAAGACTAACCAGTTTATTCTTGCATTTATGCTAGTGCATTAGGCAATAAATAAAATAAAATTGGTTTCAGTTCAGCCTTTGTTTTTTGTTTTTTTATTTTTAGAGCGCTAAGGATCTGTTAGTGTGGAGTCTTAGAAGGGAAAACTGACAGTGATAAGCTTATGGGCAGTCTCAAATATACAGGACTGAATACTAATAAGTCAGAGTCAGAAGATAATTGTGAACATAACTGCTGTGTGCACATTATATTTTCTTTGGTGAATAAAGCTAAAAGAAATAAACCAATATTTTCACAGCAGCATTAATGTAATATGGTGTGCAGTACCTGGGGACGCTGTATTTTGCCTCACTGCACATCATTTGCAATGATACTAATTGTTGTGGTACTCATTTATATACCACATCTCAACTCGACCCACCTGGATGTTTCGGTTGTCTAGTCCCTTGGTGCACTCATCAAACTCCATCTCTACAGTGAAGACGAGCTCATGGTTCCTAAATGTGCTCAGTGTTTTAAAGTCAAACTTGTCCCCATCTTGAACAACCACTTTGCTCTGAGATAGGGAGATGGCAATTTTCCTTGAAGCAAAGTCAATATCTACGAGTAGAATGCACGTGATTATTAGAGGAACACATGAAGTACTGTAATGGGGATAATTTCACCCACTTTTTAAAGTCCTTTAATTTTTTTAAGTAGCTCCCAGTTAGACCCAACTGTAACATTCTCTTAACAAAAAGATTTTCAACCAAAACTGAATGTAACAGAATTTAAGGTTTCTTACTCAGTGCTTTCAAGTAATTCTCAAATTTCTCACTGGATTCCAGTATCCATTTTCCACTGAAGTCTGCTGACATGGCTCCAGCTGGTGAAGCTGCTGTGTGTAGACTAAACAGTGTAATGAGGGGGAAGAGGCAGGGTGTCCACTTGCTTTGATTTGAGTGGGGTGGATGGTGACATGAGAACACAGAGCTGTCAATAAGTGAGTTTATAGCTTGATCTTCAGGGGCAGTTATTTTAGAGCGGGATGGTGAGGCCTAACAGTTCTCCTCCATGCTTTCTGGGATCACTGATGGAGGTTGCCACGGATACATCTGTAGGTGCCTGTGTTAAACGTTGATGTAAACGCACACGTACAGACTACAGCAAGGGTCAGTATACAACAGGAGAAGCTACGCTGTAACCTGTGCTAACAGTGTTTTCCCTTATTTGATCTGTTTCAGCAGAAAACCCAACGAGAGCATTTGAACTCTGAACACGAAGGTTAATAAAGTTCAACAGAAGGTTTTATGCTCCAGTGTAATCACACCCGTAACTCAAACTCATACTTAAGATGAGACCAGTGAAACTTCAGCAGCTTCAGCAGGTGACCCACAAATTAAGAGGAGGGCATTTTATTGAGAATAAACGCACTTCTCTGGCATCGGCGCATGTTTTGACACCTCGCTCCTTCATGAACGTATTTTTTTCAACTACCCAAAGCAAAAGTACAGAGAAATCAATAACGGCTCCTTTGAGGAATAATAACTAAACAGAGCTTGCAGGAATATGCCGGGGAGGTGGCTGCGTGTGAATGCACAAGAAGCAGCAGGAAGGAGGCAGAAGAGCAGCACAAGCAGAAGCAGCAGCAGAGAACGAGCAAGTGAGCTGGACAGCATAATATAGATTATGCCCAATTGGTAATGACATGACACAAAGCGAGGTGGCAGATTAACTGATTCAGGGCTGAGTGCGACCTGAGTTGTGTGATTCATTCACAAGTGGAGGCTTTGAGAGTCCAGGTTAGAAAGGTATTTTCATCTCACAAGAGCTTCTGACACTAAACAGTAATGAAAACACACTGAACAGTTTAGCTACTCAGAAAAAGACAAAAGGAAATGCTGAGAACTGTGTCATTTATTGATTCAGTGTTCACAGGTACAGTCCCAAAAAGAAATTAGGATACATGCATACAACATATTTATTCGGGACACTGAGCATCTCAGCTAAGTTCTGATCTCATCATGTTCCTTCAACAATAATGATTTGAATAGCTAACTTGTTACAATGTTCCCAGCGGTCATTTCAGCACGTGGCTTTATCAGTCATCAGATCGGCTACAGCTACAGCATTATGCTTGCATCCAGCCCATCTAAACTTGTTAATCATAGCCTCCACCTTGAAACAAATAAACAGTGTTGGATTTTGTGGTGTATTGTGCTATAGAGAAGTTGCTTTGGCAAAGTAAGGCAAAAGCATGATGGTATGTAAATGTGTGTGATGAATTCCCAACAGCAACACGGACACAGGGAAAGGCCAAAGGGACGAGAGGAAAGTCAGTGTATTTCAGAGGATAGGCTTGTTTCTGATGTGTCTCTCTGAGCCAGTGTTTGCTGGGGACACCATCCTGTTCACTTAAAGCTGCTTTAGGTCTTCTTGAAGATCTGCTTGCAAACAACTCCAGCAGCTCTCAGCTCCTGGCAAGAAAAATACATGTTTGATATGCTTAGTCTGACCTGACTGTGAGAGACTTAGAAAGTAATGTTGACAAATGGGAACCTCTAAGCAGTGGATGGACAGGGATTGTTGTCATTATTAACCAGTAATAAGTGGTGTTTATTTATTTCATTATGAAGCTGAGAAAGACCTCAGAATATATTGGACAACCTGATGACAATGTTGACCAAAAAAAATGACCAATTTACAATTAGTAAGGGTAGGAGGGAGTTTCAGCTCCCTCCAGAGATTATCTATTCAGTTCAAGTCTGGAGGCTGGCTAGGCCACTCCAGGACTTCTTACAGAGCCGCTCCTTAGCTGCCTTGGCTGTGTGTTTCGGGTCATTGTTGTGTTGGTTCTGCTGGAGGTTTCTTCCTGTTAAAAGGGAGTTTTTCCTTTCCACTGTCGCCAAGTGCTTGCTCATAGGGAGTCGTTTTGATTGGTGGGTTTACTCTGTAATTATCGTAAGGTCTTTACCTTACAATAAAAAGTTCCTTGAAGTGACTATTTGTTGTGATTTGGTGCTGTATAAAGAAAATTGAATTGGATTGAAATTGAATGGGAAGACCCAGCCACAACCCATCTTCCATGCTCTTACTGAGGGAAGGAGTTTGTTGGCCAAAATCTCGCGATACATGACCCCATCTATCCTCCCTTCACTCGTCCTGTCCCCTTTGCAGAAAAACACCCCCAAAGTATGATGTTCCCACCCCATGCCGCACAGTTGGGATGGTGTTCTTGGGATTGTACTTATTCTTTCCCCAAACACGGCGAGTGGAGTTGATGCCAAAAGGTTCTATTTTGGTCTCATCTGACCACATGACCTTCTCCCATGCCTCGTCTGGATCATCCAGATGGTCATTGATGAACTTCAAATGCATCTGGACATTTGCTGGTGTGAGCAGGTGGACCCTGTGTGCCCTGCAGGATTTTAATCCATGACAGCATATTATGTTACTGATGGTCATGTTTGAGACTGTGGCCCCAGCTCTCTTCAGGTCATTGACCAGGTCCCCCTGTGTAGTTCAGGTCATCCCAGCCCCCACAACCTTCTGCAGGTCTACAGTTTTGACAGCTCTTTGGTCTTGGCCATGGTGGAGAGGTTGGAGTGCGATTGATTGAGTGTATGGGCAGGTGTCTTTTATACAGGCAACAAGTTCAAACAGGTGCAATTACAACAGGTAATGAGTGCAGAGTAGGAGGGCTTCTTAAAGAAAAACTAACAGGTCTGTGAGAGACAGAATTCTTATTGGTTGCTACGTGATCAAATACTTATTTCATGCAATAAAATGCAAATAATATTTTAAAAAAATCATCAAATGTCATTTTCTGGATTGTTCTTAGATTCTGTCTCTCGTGGTTGAAGTGTACCTATGATAAAAAATTACAGACCTCTCCAGTCTTTGTATGTGGGAGAACTTGCAGCCGTGTATCAAATACTTATTTTCCCAACTGTATCTAGTTCTTGCAAAATAAACACGGAAATATAGAATATCTCAGTCCCGTGTATTATTAGAAGATGTAACCCAGAAAAGGAATGGCAGTCTCTTCAATCATCACATGATTATTGCTTGGTGTCAGTAACTGGGTCGTCCAAACTGCTAATACAGAGATCAGGGATGTTGTTTGATTGATCTCAGACGATTTACTTGCCTGAAGAAATGTGTGAATCCTATTGATCCATAAAAGAACCCTCAATCCTTCAAATGACCTGAAAAATCACACCGCTTGCACTGGATAAATAGAAAATTTGCACCTGGAGTTTATTTCTCAGCCACTGGAGGTCACTGTTGCTCTACATTCAAACCGTCTCGGAGCTCTTGGGAACTCTCCACTAACCCCTGTAACTGATTTCAGGGAATCTGATTGAAAACATCTGCTAGCATCACTTAAACCAAATAACTTGGCAGATTATTTTTTGCTTACTTTTGATAGCAGTAATCATGCATAGGAAAATCCGAAAATGCTGCGCTAATGAAAATGGTAATGGGCTGCTTATTCCCTTAATGCGTTTCCAGATGCAAATGCGCTTTAACATCATTTATATATGCACACGTCTCACGTAGGTGGACGTTGGTTAACGTTAGAAGGCTCTGCTCATAATGACTGACAGAGGTGCCAAATACCGGAGTGGAGTGAATTTGGATTACTTTTAATTTCACAGTATGTACAAATTTTATTTTTAATCATGCAGTTTGCATCTGGAGGGAACGCTTGGGAATCAAATATGTAAGCAGAGCTATTTAATTAAGTGGAAATAATTATTTGGCTGTGACTTGGTTGTGTAACTGTCAGAAATCCTCCATACAGGCTAATGTTACTGCTGCTTGAGCTGGTGGTTAATTCATACTAGAGTCCCACATAAAAATCAATGCACTTCACACACAGCGCTGAGAGGCATTCTGGATTTGGATTAAAGTGTCTAAATTGAATGTATTAATATTCATGGCAGGGACTGATGTTTTCTTACCAGATGAAGCTCATCTCCCTCCACCCAGTGGGTCCAGCCTCTTCCTTCAATCTCTCCCTTCTGCACACACACCAGCTTGTCTCCCTCCCAGGTGACGGTGGTCTGCATGAAGTGGCAAGACAGAAGGGACAGAGAGCAAAAGCATGACGCATCAGTGAAGGATCTTAAAACAGAACATATTGATTTTAATTTATAGTATATAATAAGCTGAATAAATGACTCAGTCTCTTTCATTTTTAATTTCCTCTAAAGCTATTTATTCTGATAAAAATCGTTACACACAAACACACGTGACTTTCCCTCTTAGCCCCACTCCAAACTGCTTGTAGCTGAACTATAATCAGCCTATAAGCACACAAAAAAGGGCTTTCAAGGGGGACTGCGGATAATCTGCGATCCCATTCAGCAATCAGTGGCACAAGATGATTAAATGTGAGTCCTGTCCTCTTCCAGTTCTCTCCATGCAACATCTGACAATGCTTCTTTTTTCTTTTTTTACCACAATTTACAAAAGTAGATTAAAAGTTTGAAGAAACTTTTAAGAGTGGGAGGATTTTTGTCTTCTTCTTTGCTATTAAACAACCAGTTCTTGCAACACAATGTGCTCATTA
>VOQJ01022220.1:0-11006 GCA_015052665.1 Apistogramma diplotaenia | reverse complement strand
TCCCTTAGTTATGCTGCTATAGGTCTAGGCTGCTGGGGGGTTCCCATGATGCACTGAGTGTTTCTTTTCATTCACCTCTGTTTATACCCCACTCTGCATTTAATCATTCATTATTATTAATCTCTGTCTCTCTTCCACATGTCTTTTGTCCTGTCTCTCTCTCCCCTAAGCTCCAACCGGTCACAGCAGATGACTGCCCCTCCCTCAGCCTGGTTCTGCTGGAGGTTTCTTCCTGTTGAAAGGGAGTTTTTCCTTCCCACTGTCACCAAGTGCTTGCTCATAGGGGGTCGTTTTGATTGTTGGGTTTTCTGTGTAATATAAAGCACCTTGAGGTGACTGTTGTTATTTGGTGCAAAATAAATAAAATTGAATTGAATTCAAATTAATTCAAAATTCTTAAAAGTCTGTTATGTTATTAGGCACTGGTTTTAGCTTTATGGTCAGTAAAAGTTGCTAAAAGAAAAGCATAATCCAGCTCACACTTGAGACAAGCTAAGGGAATCGATTAAAAAAAATCAAATTAAATCAAAGTTGTTATAACGAAAGGCAGAGCATGTATATGAGTATTACTTTGAGTGCACATGTTCAAATTTATGCAAGAAATAAAGTAAATAAAGCCAAACCAGACAGAACTCTGCCTGCTGCAGAAAGACTTTACAGCATGAAAACCCAGTTATATAGAAATCATCTCAGTGCTTTCAGGTGTGGCTCCACTTGGGACAATTAATCACTCTGCCAGCCTCCCACGCCAAACCAGGAAGGAAATCGAGAGAGTGGGTGGGCCCATCACATGTGAAAAAAAATCAACTGAATGTACATCTAGCAAACCAAAATAACCGGTGTGGCCTGCTGAATTTTGCTCATGACAATATTCTCAAATTCCATCAAATAATGGGTGGCGATTCAGAGGTATTAATTTAAATAAGATGAAATTAGTCATTTTAATGCTACACTGCTGAATGAGTCTGGAAGCCTAAATTACAACCCAAATTACACCCTGCTCTTGAAAACAAGCCTTAACAAATAACCCAACAGGTTTTATGTTATTTATTTGATCCAAGAAGTATCTACAAATGTCATGAAGTCCACTAAAATAACATGTGACCATGTATATATATGTGTAGCCTGTGTATAGTAAAATGTAAGTGGTTGATTTAAGGTGGAAACACTCACTGTGAAGTAGGTTTGCTGTCAGGTGAATCCTAGCATGCTTCACATCATCTGAATAAACAGAAATGTTTTCCTCACAGTTTTTCTTCACCTTCATCCCTCCTCTCCCTCCTTCTTTCCGCCTTGCAGCAGATCTCCCAGCTCCTCTCACTCCTTCATCAGGGTCAGCTGCAGCCCAGACCAAACTTCCGTGGAAACAAATACTCTCATCGCAACGGCAGGTCAGTCGGACTGCTCCTCTCTTCCACCTATTTGTCCCTGCACCCCCCTCCACTGAAGTACCGACCCAGCAAAACAAAGCCTTCTTATGCAAAGCCAGGTTTTATATTGAAAGTCTTTTCACATTCTGAAACACAAGGTTAAAGGAATTTAAAGTCCTGCAGTGTGAATCACTTTAAGCTTGTTCAGTTTGGTACTGCAGTTTCACGGGAGGTGACAAAAATATCACTCAACTGAACTCTGGTTTAACGATGGGGACAATCAGCTGTTAACCGAGCTTAAACAAAACCAAGAATTGAGTGAATGTTATGTTGAGTCTCCTGTTTACACACACTCTTTCTCTTATAGTTTTCATTAAAAATTAGTCAGATGCAAACAGAAGATGCTGTTGTCTAGTAGAAGTGACTCCATTGTGTCTTCTTACAGATATTTTTTATATATTTCAGCCTTTGATGGTGGAATATTTGTTGTTTGTGCTAAAAATGGGGCAGGACGCTAACACGGGTCACCAAACAGGAGCAGTGTCTCTTCCTGCTCACCTGGTAGGAGCTCTGCTTGCACAGTCACTTCAAAACAGGCTGATATCCTGAAGGAAGGATCCTCATGTGGATCCAGTCCTTCTCTTTCCTTTCGCCAGAGCTGTGTTTCAGAGCCAGGTGGCTGCTTCTTTCAGACTGTAATCACTGCTGATCAGTTCAGTCTTTCTCTCACTGCAGCACGCAGCCAAATGTAAAGGCGATGCCACTAATTTTAAAAGCTCACATATGTTTTATTTTCTGAACTGATATAATTGACCAGTCGGATCTGTGAACAAATATGACTGATTATTTTGTTGCAGGCATTTTTTGGCCGTAATGAGCAAAAGCCAGCGGTCTGAGTTTCTTAGGCCCATTTCAAACTAGAGGCTGTTGATCTCTGCACTGAGGACAAAGAAATCTTGTTTGATGTCAGCATTACTCCACCAAACACCTGGTCTAAATCTGGTCAGCCAATCATGGGCACACCCCGTTACAAAAATGTTTGTCCCCTTTTTAACCAGTGTTGATTAGTGTTTTCGATCATTTTGTTGCTGTGTGAGATGCTCCCAGCTTTCATAGAAATAAAATAAAGCTGAGAATTTGCACAGTGAAAGCTCTTAACTGTAACAGAGTAAAGCTGCACTGTTCAGCTTTTGCTTGAAGCCATGAAAGCTTGAAGCTGTAGCTGACAAATGCCTTCCTCACTGTTTCTGACCCACTGACCCTCTGTGACTGAAATAACAGCAACAGAAAAACAGGACGCAAAGTCACTGTCGCAGGATGCGTGGCTCATAACCCCGTGGTGTGTGTGCCGAAGCAGGTTACTGCAGCTCCATCTGACTGATTCAGAGTCTCTGACAGGAAGCAGCTACTTCAGCATCACTGTGGCACTGAGATACGATCTGACATCACCTTGATACACATAGCACACTGTTTCATCGCAAAACACTCACAGAACACACCTTACTGTGCACAACCTTTTATGGCAGTTAATAACTCATCTCTGTGAGCTCCCCTTTATCTGTGTAATGCTTCCTGCCTGAGCCTACCTGCTGTTGTGATTGTCTGTGTGGTTATCAAAGGACTTGTCACCTGAAAACTCAGGATCTTTATAACCTTGTTAAATCTTTAATGCATCAGAACTCTTGCTTCATGTCTTTAGGTTGACATTGGAGTTCTGTCTGCTGTGAGTCATGCTGTTTAGGGGGAAATATCTTTTTAACTCTCAGTATTGTTCCACATGATCAAGGATCACTTACCTCATGTCATGTCAAAATCACTGTATGGAAACAGGAAGCATCACCTAAAGAAACACTGGAAAGGTGGTGAATATTTGTTAAGCTTTAAGTCCAAACTTTTTTTTGAGCTCCATATCTTCAAAGTTTAAATTTTTTTTCCCTCAAGATTTCTGATTTCTACTTCCTACACAACCCTGACATGTGTCGAGAGTATGCAGGCAGTTCCTGGAGGATAAAGGGAGTGATCCTATTGACTGACCCCCGTGCTTCTGACCTAAATTCATCAGAACAGGTTGGACCTCAGACTGTCCAGGAGCTTATGATGCTCTGGTCCAGATTTTGGAGGAGCTCCTCCTGAACACCATCCATCATCGTATTAGGAGCCCCGAGATTGTCAGGCATGCATACAAGCATGTGGGGGCCACACAAACTACTGAAGGCCACTTAGAGTTGCTGCAATGACATTTTGGGAAAATGGAAATTCATTTTTTTCACTTTGATATTTAGGTGTCTTTGAATTCAGCCTCTGTAGGTTGATGATTTTCATTTCCATCAAATGTGTGGCATCCTTTCAGTCCTAATGCATTACCCAGTTCGTATCAGTACTGATTAATATCAGTATAATTGTTTCCCATTGAAAACTGATGTGTTTAAAAGGTCTACCTTTAATTGTTTGGAGCAGTGTATATTCTAAAAACATAACGTTTATCAAGAACCTTTTGACCTGAAACTGTCTGTTTAAAAAGACCCAGTGCCAAAGGTTAAAGACTGTAGGTAAATGGGTGGGAGTGTGTGCAGAATAGAATAGAATAGAATAGAATTGAATAGAATGCCTTTATTGTCGTTATACAGATGTACAATGAGATTGGTATTCAATTCAGTTCAATTCAATTCAATTCAATTTTATTTATACAGCGCCAAATCACAACAATTAGTCGCCTCAAGGCGCTTTTTATTGTAAGGTGAAGACCCTACAATCATGTTCATGTTTGTCTGCAGATATGGAGGTCAGGACTGTTCTGACTGGCAGAGTACCAAAGACAGTGGACATGGAGAGAGCGAGGCTGGAGATGTAGACTGGGAACCAGGAAGAGATTCACCTATAGACCCACAGCTGGAGGAAGGACTCAACAACCTCCTCAACAACCCTGGTAAGCACACAGTATCTGATGGAGGCTGAATGAATGCTGGAGGATAACAGTAATTTCTGGAAAGCTGAGATGAAATCACTAGGTGGAGCAACTCATTGGTTCAATTCAATTCAGTTTTATTTATGTAGCACCAAATCAGTCGCCTCAAGGTGCTTTATAGAGTAAAGTAAAGACGCTCCAGTAATACAGAGGAAACACAACAATCAGACAAACCATTGTACAGTCATGCCCAAAAGTATTCATATTTGACATGCCATTTTTTGTTCAAATGTGACTAACAGCTGAGAAATATTTTTTCCCACAATGATGCCTCTTGTACATCATGGTATTATCTCCTGGGAGATGCCTGTGTCGTTTCCAGTCAAAAATATAATTTCTGGTTAAATAGGAGTAAACTTACGTCAATATTTGCCAGGGGTATGAATACTTTCGGGCATGACTGTAAGCGAGCACTCGCCTGTGACCAGCTGAACTCTGGAACTTTTGTCCAGCTGCACATCATTTTCATACAGATGTCCATAAAATGAAAACTTGCATATTTGACGTTTGTTTGTTTTCTTAGTTTTAAACTCCAGAGGGTCTGGACTGTTTGGTTACTCTATTTTAAGATCTACTGAAACCAAAGTGGTATCCTGGTGAAACTCTTTGATTTGTCTGGACAAAGCAGCTGAACTTCAACCCGCAGAACATCCAGACTGATCACTTACAATGGTCACAAAGACAAAAGTAGAAAACAGGATGAAATCAGGAAATCACACAGTGGCAAGCTACATCCACATCCACCCACACACTCCACTTATCTGAGTTTCTTAGCACAGCTTGCAGTGATTGAACAAACTGTATGGTTTCGTTACTTAATTTTGCAAAGCAGAGAAGCAGTTTTGGAAATGTAGTCATGGTTTGTAACATATTTTAGCTGGGAATTGCTCAGCGGTATGAGTGTGTACAGTAGGTGTGTTGAACAGTTTCTTCCTGGCATTGTGGTGGCCTGGAGGGGAATGAAGGGGTTTACCGCCTGATGACAGCAGAGCGAGCGCCACTTTATGACAAGACGAGAGAGAGCGAAACAAAAGAGCGAGTGGGAGTTCGGTGAGTTGTGTGGTGCTTGACTCACCTTCCAGCCCGCAGGCTCCATCAGCACTGTAAGTCACACCGCGGTGCAGACGCCTCACTGTGCTCGAGCTGCAGGGCAACACATTCCTCTTTATGTTTCTTATTTTGCTCACCTGTAGCTTTATGAATCACACACATGAATAAAGGTCCTTTTGTTCATATCTGAAGATTGTTTTATGAGTCTTGAGGGGAGAGTTTCTGTGTTGTTTGCTTTGGTTTGTCTTTTATTTTGTATTTATTGCTTGTGCTTATGCCAGATGTGTTACAGGTTTTCAGAATAATTGCATTTGTTCCTTCTACTGCTTCTGAGTGCCCCCCCCCCTTTTTTAAAGAAACTTTATTAATGTTGCAAAGATCTTTGAGAGGAAAACAGTGATGAAATGGAAAGACACTTTCTTAGTGTAAGAAACCTAATGAGAAGAGCCTGTTTATTCTTCTGTAATGTGCATTTAACCAAAGCTTGATAGATTTAATTGATTCCATACTGAACACCTTCATTGTCCCCAAGATGATGTTAAAAATGCATTCAAAGGAAACACTGATTTCCTTCAATTCCTTTAGGCTTCCCTGTTTTGGGAAAACAAAGAGAGGAAAAGGCGTAGATGGTGGGTGGGTGGTTTAAAGGGGGGTATATTTTGGGGAGTCTGGACCAATCTGCAACTAAGTGTGTTTGTATTGGTGCCTTTAATCCCCCATCTGGTCGCGGTTAGTTGAAAGAGACTGCAGCTCCTCAGCAGGCTGATCAGTCTGAGTCGAGAGTCACAGGGTTTGTACTTTTCCCTCCATGACGTGCAGCTTTGAGGGCTGCAGGCAGCAGATGTATGTACATGCATGTGTGCTGGTACTGAATGGTTCCTTCAGTTCAGTGACATCCAACATCAGGAAAATGTGGGCTGTTTTCCAAATAGAAGATAATGGATGATAAATGGTAAATGGACTAGTTCTTATATAATGCTTTTCTACTCTTCTGAGCACTCAAAGCACTTTAAACAACATGGATGTGTGTGTGTGTGTGTGTGTGTGTGTGTGCTGTTAATAAGAATATAAACAGTGTGTGTGCTCATGCTGTCACACTGGTGACTATTATACAATCCCTGAACTCATCCTGTCACATGTTGTAAAGATTGTTTTTACCTTAAATTAAAACTCTGATGGGAGTTTTTACACCAACAGCTAACAAAAACACAACCAGGAGAACACGACAGGAACAGCGACATGAGAATATCTGTGTTTTATCCCTTTAAATTCTGCCCAGCAGACAGCATATATACAGTAAGTGAATAAATAAAGCGAGGCATATAATCATCCCAACTGTGTGAGTGAAAACACACAAACTGAGTTTATAACTCGCAGACACACCCGACATTTACGCCTCTGACAGCGACTCGCCTGTCAGGCTGCAGGCAGTGGAGTTTTACGGCAGAGTGGACGTGCTATTTGGCATACAGTCCAAGAATGCAGGATGCAACTGATAGAGGAAAAAACTTGTTTGTAGCTTGATAAATCCACGGTGTCATTTCCTTCTTTTTCTGCCTCTTTCTCGTGCATCACCCATCCGTAAACAGAGAGGGGAAACTTGGTATAATTACAGAATTATTCTGCTGAAAATATTCACTGAAACATCTGTTGCGCTCCTTTCTGCAGATGATGTTTTCTCAGAGGTCAGTGACCCTGCCTGGATGGCCAGACTCTCCTTCCCACTCACAAGCAATTACCATGACAATGTCTTTGTCCCCAACGGGCCTCCGTCCCCTGAAAGTGAGGCCGTTCCTCGGGATGCCCTGGACTCCTCATCTTTTTCCACTTTTGGTAAATGTAAAAAACTGAGAGTATAATTTCTTCAGTTTAAAATGCAATTCAAATGGAAGTCTGCTCTCTTTTCAAAGTAACGCCTCCTGGCATTCTTCATGTTCTCCTCAGGTAAAACTCCAGAGAAGGATGGCCCGCTGGGCGGAGCTCTGCTGTCTGAGGTCAGCACACTGTTTGAGATGCTGATGACGCAGAAGGCCGACGCCCATCCCGGCCCTCGGCCCGATGTCCTGTATCGGCTGTCGGCGGCGTGCCGTCGCTCTCTGGGCCTGGATGGTGGCGCTGCTGGCAATGCACCGAAAAACTCTTTGTGTGTTGAGAAGAGATCGGGCCCACCCGCACCCTCAGGAGTCAGCCAATGAGCGTAACATCTGCTCAATGAACACTGGAAAACACTGAGAACTGAGTGACGGATCATGTTTGCCAGGCGTCTGTTTTCAAGGAGAAGCTTAAGAATTCAGGCTTCTGCAACTGTAAATATCACAACAGTGGAAGTACTGTTTCACGTTTGATCAAACTGTCCATGAGCCAGTGACATAACCACTTCATTAACATGCATAATAAGACTGCTCTCACACTCACCTCAGCCAGCAGCTCCCTCTGCTTTCCACTGCTTGCATAGTTTTTACATTTAACCATCTCACATTGGCTGGAAATGGGCTTAGCAATTTAGCAAAGCAGACTGAAGGCAGCACCACAAACACCACATTAATCAGAAACACTGCAGAGTAGAATACATGTATCCTGTAAGCATATCTAAAGCATTGCATTTACCATCTGCTTGTTTGCAGATCCAGAGTCCGAGACCCAATAAATCACATTTAATAATACATATTCTGTTTAGACTGAGAAAAACTCTACTGCAATGAAATCATCGTGTAAGGCAGCGGTCCTCAATCCCAGTCCTCGAGGGCCGGTGTACCTGCCGCTTTTGGATGCAACCCTGCTTCAACACACCTGAATCACCTCCTCAGTATGCAGTTAAGTTCTCCAGAGTCCTGCTAATTGACTCAGGTGTGTTGAAGCAGGGTTTCATCCAAAACCTGCAGGACACCGACCCTCGAGGACTGGGATTGAGGACCCCTGGTGTAATGGGACAGTGGTTTGAGTTCCCAGTTCTGTACAACATGACTATAATGATGGATGTCAAAGGAAAAAAAACAACATGAGGAAATATAACTCAGGAAATAAACTACCTCTCTGATACTGAATACAGCCAAAAACTATAGACAAGAGTAGCAGGAAGACACAGTTCATATATGGGTACAGCTTTGCCTCAGTCCTCATTATAATTCATGTCTATGCAGAACTTTGATTTGTCAAAGTCCTTAGTATTGTCTTCACATTCGTTCTGTACAAAATCCTCTAGATGCAGTTTTTTAACCTATCAGCGATCAGTTCAGTTCATTCATACAGATTTTGGTGCTACAGTATTTGATTATTTTAATTTATCAGTGCATCATGATGCAATCACTCCAAGCCATGCTTTAAAAATGTGCAGGGAAAACTGAGTCAAAGTGAAAATATAAACTTTGGATTATTATTTTTTCTAGCACCTAATAACAATGAAAGTCTGCAACATGTCCATTGTTCCTTACTCAGTAACAGGCAGGAACAGAGGGCGATGATCTCGATCTGTCAGGATGTAATAAACCCTGTTGTTCAGGGTTCGTCTGGCGGAAAGCAAGATGGTGGCCGGAAGGAAAGGTTGCTTTGTCCTTTTGTTTCTCCAGAATGAACCAAACAACAAGCTGAACGTAGACTAAAATGTTTGCTCAGGCTGAACAAAAGGAAAGCAGCAGCCTCCTGCAGTGGTTTAAGCTAATGGTTTAATATTCTTCTAAAAGTTCTCTCCCTTGTAGCAGACTGTGTCCATTTATTGAACAGCACTGTGTATATAGTTTTTGCAACATGATTTTATGTAACTTTTTCAATAAAATGTGCATCATGTTTAAACTTACGGGTTATTGTTCAAGTGTACAACTAGAACCTGCACGTGCAGTTCACACGGTCATTGGTAAATTGTGATGTTTTTCTTTGTATATTTTCTACTTGCTTCTTTGAACAGTTATTCACACTCATCCAGATGTTCAAACATCTGGTCCTATTATGTACTTTTCCATCTTAATCTTCATGCCTTATTTAAGATTATTTTCTGGCCCAGTTCAGAATGATGCTGATTAATGATGCACTTAAAGGCACCACACAACAGGTATGGAGTTTGGTTGTGAAGGTGTTTTCTTTGTGGAGACCGCCCTCTGGAGGTTAAAAAACACAGTTACACTGTGTCAATTTTTTTTAAAGACTAGAACGTGAGAAGCAGCGCCACCCGCTGAATACATCAGAAATGATTTAAGCAATTTTCAGGGATTAAAAATAAAGGTCAGAGCAGAGATGTCAGAAAGGTGAGTGATCAGGAGCGAGAGGACACCAGATTGAGATGAAGGAGGTTGTTGTGTAGGAACAGAGACAGCAGTTTCTCATCACACATTCTATGACTGGTTGTGTTCAGCCCTGACAAAGCAAAACAGCAATCCACCGAAGACCCTGTCATGTTGCCCAGGTAAGTGCTGCACACACAGCAGCATTTTCCTTCTTTGTACCTTTTAATGAGGAGGATCACATGCTCTGCAAATTCTAACCAAAGTTATCACATTAGCTACAACAGTGATTATTTGTTTATTAATTATTAAAAAATAATTAAGATAAATTGTCCATATATTGTTTGACAAAGCTGAGGGATGTTTTATTTAAGCTGTTAATGCAGTTAACAAAGAAAAGTTCCTTTTGCACAAGGACAGTTAGCTGGGAATGGATGGAGGTCCAATGCTACATTTACTGGGCCAGCAAAAAAGTGAAGCACCTGGATGTGAGGGAGGAGGAATCTGCTGATGCAATTAGTGAGCAAGTGGGGCAGGTGGAAGCACCTGCTCTGAGATAAGGAGGGTTAGGGAAAAAAGTCGACCAAAACAGGCTGAACAACTGCTTCAGCACAATCCTGTTATTGAACTAACACACTGATGATGAAAGGTTCCACATTTTCTGCTATTGCCCAGCCTTCAGACAACTGTGCTACAGTATCACACAGTCAAGCCAGGACCTTGCAACAACAAGAGACAAGTCTTAAAAAATAAGCTGAAATGGATAATTATAGAATAAACAGTTATAATGCAGTGAGAAATTGAACTGAGATCCAATAGCAAGCATAAAAGTCCAGCTTTAAAGTCTGCTTGGATTTTATTTCATTGGCATGGAGCACATCCTCCCCTTACCCCTCACCAGTTACTGCCCCTCCCTGAGCCTGGTTCTCTTGGAGTTTTTTTCATGTTAAAAGGGAGTTTTTCCTTCCCACTGTCATCTGATTGTTGGGTTTTCTTTGCTTTGTTGTAGGATCTGTAAAGCACTCTGAGGAGACTGTTGGCCAGGGCCGGTTCTGGCTAGATTTACGCCCTGGGCGAACCACCCCTTGAGCGCCCCTCCCCCCCAATATTTATACAGAGAGAAAAACACAATAAATGAAATACAGTATATAAATACCAATATAACTTGCACAAACCCTTCAGGTACTAATAACCATGCATGTAAGTGTTTAAAACTTGACTTTTTGAGCCTTCTTTGCTGCAAAATCATCAATTACATCATCATAAGAAAGCTGTTGTGCAACTGTATGATTGATGCTGATGATTGCAAGTCCAGAGAGACGCTCCTGTGACATAGTGGACCTCAAGTATGTTTTAATAAGCTGAAGCTTGGAAAAACTCCTCTCTGCTTCAGCTTAAGTTATTGAA
>VOQJ01022215.1:3876-18213 GCA_015052665.1 Apistogramma diplotaenia | reverse complement strand
AATCGCAGCATTTACAGCTTTGAATCAAACTCATCTCTGCTACACACAGAGCTTTTACTGTAACAACTGACCCATTTTCATACAATATTTGAATTACACAAAATAAGCGCACCTCAGTTTGTTCTGCAGTTCTTACCTTTAAATCTAATCTTTCTGCCTCATCTCCTGTCTTCTTCCTGAACTTCTCCCTCTTTTCTCTCCTTGGAAACACAGCAGCTGTTCTTTTAGCTAGCAGACACACTGTGTGACAAACTGCACACACTTTGTGTGTTTGCTGATATTTGTTGAGCATTTAGAAACGTTGTATTTAAAATTACCTGCCAAACATTACTCCCTTCATTTTGCTCCTCTTCAGTAGGGCTAGCTAAAATGCTGGAAGTACCATGACCACAGCTTACGGCCCCCTGAAACGCCTGATTATAGCACTAGAAATGATACATAAATTATATAATGTATATGATGTATTATATAATTGTATTTATATAATTATATAATGTATATAATGTACCCTGTATATAATGTAACATGGACACTCCTGCCAGGCATCACTTATGATGAGCAGGCTCGTGGCACAAAAGGAACTGGCAGCGATAAAAAGGAAGCAAAACACCAGTTACTGGTAGATAGACAGCAATGACAGTGGAAAGTCATTCAGACTGAGAAGTGTAGTCGGAGAGTAGCAAAGAGAAGGAAGGTAGTCAGAACTAAGGGGATTGCACCACCAGAAGGCCACATTGCAGACACTGAAAACAGGTACAAGTACCTTTGAATCCCACAGGCAAATGGGAACCATGAAGAGACTGCTCGGAAAACTGCAACCTCCAGGTACTTGGAGAGCAAGAATAAGAACAAGATTCAATCCAATTCAATTTTAATCACAACAAACAGTCGCCTCAAGGCACTTTTTATTGTAAGGTAAACCAGGCTGAGGGAGGGGCAGTCATCATTTGGGGCTGAGGAGAGGAATCCAGGCAATCAACACCTACACTTTGATGGTCATCAGATACCCTGCTGGGATCATAAGTTGGGAAAAGGAGAAGCCATTGATGTCAAGACAAGAAAGCTCTTTACCATGCTTGCAGGGTTTCACCCGATATGCAGCACCCTGAGACTGTATACTAAGCAGAAGGAAGGAGGCTGACGACTAGTGAGTGTCAGCAAAGATCCTTGAATACATCAGGAACATGGCCACAAAGGATTGTATGCTTAGTGAGTACCTAAGGCAGCAGAAACCAGAGAAAGAACGGGAAAAGAACAGGAGCCATGATGGAAGGACGAGCCTCTACACGGCATGTACCATTTAGAAAATTCCTACCAATGGCTGCACAAAAGCTGGACTGACAGACAGCACAGAGGCACTAATCATGGCAGCACAGGAACAAGCTCTGAGTACAAATTTGATAGAGGCTGGGGTCTACCACAATAGGCAAGACCCCAGGTGCAGGCTGGAAAGAGATGCCCCTAAGATAATCCAATACATAACAGTAGGGTGGAAGATGCTAGCAGGCAGGGCATACATGGAACGCCATAACCAAGTGGTTGGCATAGTATACAGGAACATCTGTGCCGAGTATGATCTGATGTCATTGCTCTGGATCCTAGTGGTGTGGATCAGTGCATCAATATTTTGTTCACTCCTGGCATACAGCTTGATGTCATCCATGTAGAGGAGGTGGCTAATATTTGCTCCATTTCATTATCCATAGCCAGTCTTGTTCTTGATGGAGCCTATCCCAGCTGTCATAAGGAGAGAGGCAGGGTACACCTGTACAGGTTCCCAGTCTGTCGCAGGGCTAACACAGACAAACAGACAACCATTAACACTTGCATTCACACCTATAGGCAATTTAGATCCACTTCAACAACAGTATCACAGGCACTGGGGATGCAGGCAACCACATATGCCACATAGCTGTGGTGCCTGGGTTTCTGCCCGAGCCTGTGGCTCTTTGCTGCATGTCCTTCCCTTTATCTCCAGCCATTCCTGTTTATGTTCACTATCCTAATAATGCCAAAAAAAAGAAACATATTTTAAAAAAAGTTTCCCCAAGACC
This sequence comes from Apistogramma diplotaenia, assembly GCA_015052665.1. Taxonomy (NCBI): domain Eukaryota; kingdom Metazoa; phylum Chordata; class Actinopteri; order Cichliformes; family Cichlidae; genus Apistogramma; species Apistogramma diplotaenia. The sequence continues at coordinate 16,159 of VOQJ01022215.1, read as the reverse complement.
AGCTAATATTAGCTAACGGCAGCACTTACTAACAGAAAAGTTCAGGATATGTGAGCTCACCTCATCTCAGTATCTCTGTCATCAGACTGAAGTAAGCTTATCAGACTCCTTTCACAAAGTTTTACAGCCTCCTCAAAGTAAACAGACGTGAACACGTTTTGACAGCTGAGATAAACAGTGGCCTAAAAGCCTACAGCCTCCAGAAATGAATGGCAGCCAGAGTTGTTTGTCGTTCACCGACCACCATAGCTAGGATTACGCACTTGAATTGGGAGGAGTAAAAAAATAAATTCAGTTGACTGCAATCTACTGACACGTAATGCTAAAATTTTACACACTGTACCTTTCAAGCCTGAACCATAATAATAAATTATTATTGTGGTGATTAATATAATAGTAATTTTTTACATATTTACTTTAAAAGGTGAAGAAGCATTTTACTGTTGACTGCCCTTCACATAGCAAAGAGCCAAAAAGGTTTATCGTTTTCTTTGCAACTTATTGATGAAACATGTTGAAATGCCACATTAAAAAGCAGCTGTACATTCACCTCTCTGTAGAGAAAGATAACAGGTATAAACCAGATTTTAAGCACTTTTCAACAGGCTGAGCTTCCTTATTAACATATAGCACAGTGTGAAAAATGTGTAAAATAATGTGAAAGAAAATGTAAAGGCAGTCTAATATCACACCTAATGTAATTTCTGGGCCTTAATTGATGAATCTACTTTGTCATGTCCACGCAGGGAGACTGGCAGAGGAGATACCATGACAGATATCTTTAATAAAGTTGCTCTTCACATGTCAGGATATACGATCATAATTGCCTTCCTGGGAATCATTTTGAAATCAGTATCTCCTGTGTAAGACAGGAGAAAGCAAACACCTCCAGTATGCAGCTGGACAAGGAAAAATGGCTAGATCACTTACTGAAACTCAAATCAATTTAATTCTAAATTAGATATGATAGAGTCCTAATTTCACCAAACAGCGATGGAGATTATCAAACAGTTACTTAGATATTTACAGGCACTTTTAGACATTTTCAAATTTAATTAAATTGCAGTTCTGCTTGTGCTTTTCTATCAGCATCAGTGGATGATACACCTTCTGGCTGCTGGGATCTAATTGTGTAGATGATAGTAGTGAGGAAAGGGGCAATGAATACCTACCCAAGGACTAATGGGGGCTTTATTCAGATGAGTCCAGGAAGCCATATGGCCAAGTTGTACACCCACTCCCCCAAACACACCCACACCCCTCCACACACACACATGCACACTTGCCATTTTCCCCCTGAGCTCCACTTCCAAACATACCATCTAGCTCCTCAGCTTGACAGGCTGGAGGGATGACCCTGAGAATCACATTATGTATATTTCTTTAGCGGTTGCCGTGCATTTGCATGTAGAAGACAGTTAAAATAAGGCCATAAATCAGCAGGCAAACATATAAATGGATTTGTGGTGAGATTGAAACCTGCAGTGAGTCTCCTGAGCAAATATTTCAAGCCTTCCTCGTCGCCAGGCTCGGAGATATTGGCTGTCATTAAGTAGCCTGGGCCTCTCTGACCACTCGCCTGGTAGATTCACTTCATTACACGACTGGGGAAGAGCTGCACGACTGGCTGCTTCTGATAAATCTACCTGCACATTCTGATATGTGCTTTGACACTGGGTGAGAAGCACTTAAAAGTGAATCTTTGTATTACATCTCTAAAAGGTTATTTGTGCAATGGAAAGGAAGCAACATGTCACTTGAAGCCCAGTATATGTTCATTGTGGATATCTGTGAAGGTACCAAGTGATTACTGTCGAATGTGATATGACAACATTTAATTCATGTTTACTGTATATTATCATCATGCAATATCAGCAAAGCTACATACGTAATATACCTGACACAGGCCTTTGGGCATGTGCAACTACTCTGACTCTAGCGTACACTACTACTACTACTACTACTACTACTACTACTACTACTACTGTACTACTACTGCTACTATTCCAGGGGTATTCCAGGATTAGTTTCAGTGAGGTGGTATTCGAAGTGAGTAATTGAACAAGCCATGAGGTCAACAGATAATCAGAAATATTAAATCAAAAAAGTGTAGAAAATTGGTGTCGAAAATGTATTAATTTTATAATGTTTTGTGCATGAAGAACATTAGTGTCTAAACACAAGTGTTTAGACATGTTTTTTTATTGAATAACTTTACAAAGAAGTGAAACCAGTATTTAACTACAAGTTACATTTCTCTGATTATTGATCACATGTTTCATCTTATAAATCACTGGAAACACCTATACAAGATGTGAGTCTTTTACTGAGCATTTTCTACAACTCAGCGCATAGATGTTAACCTACAGTATACTCTCTAAATCATTATTACATACACTAATAACGACCGTGTGTCCAGATGCTTTTGGGACGGCGATGGCTCAGGTGGTAGAGCAGTCAGTCAGGTCAGGTCTATCAATCAGAAGGTCAGCGGATTAATCCCTGATTCCACCTGTCCCATGTGTTGAAGAAACCTTGGGGAAGGTACTGAACCCTAAGGTGGCCGTCATATATACACTGGAAAGTGTTTTTAATGCTTAACTGAGTAGAAAGGCACTATCATAACATTCCACTTTGGCTGCATAGTGTGAATTATTGGCATACTGTATCATCAGCTCACAGCAGCTGCAGTATGAAGCTCCTATTGTCAACCTTCAAAAATCCATGTCAGCTGAACCTGTGTGGAAACATTAATGGGGCCTGTTGTTCTTCCAATCTCACAGATGCCTCTTTGTCATTGCACAGCCATCCAACATGTCACAGCTGTCTGGTACAAACTACTCAAGTCATCACAGAGCTTCAGCCAGCAAGGCCCAGATGTTCTCCAGCAGCTGACTGTGTGGAAAGCACGGCATGTCCAGTCAAAGATGCAGCATCCTCCATGTTGGCCACCACCTGCCTTTACAGCTGCTCTGCCTCGGGTTCCATCTCGCTGCATCCGCTCGGCTATGGCAAAGAGGAGAACATCTTGAGAGAAGTTGTTGGAAGCCAGCCTTCACCAGTGAAGTTGTCAGGCTCACATATGGCTCTGGCAGAAGACAAGGAGAAGACTTGTACATGCTGGAGCTGCTGGACACTGTTAGAAGTTGATGGCAGTTGTGGAGATGGTTGATAGTGAGATAGCTGAGGCACAGTTGACGAGGCCTCGTTCAACTGCTGTTTTTGTCTAAATATGGTCAAGGAAATTGCAATGGAAGTGGAAGACAGTGTTTACACAGTCACTTACTGCTTACTCATTTGTGCTTAATTTCATAATTGAGCTTTTGTTTGTGTGAGCTGATTTCTTAGTTTCCACTGTTAAGTCTAGTGCAAGCTGATAGGAAATCGAGCATAAAAAATTCATGGTCACTGGCTTCATCTCGAAATGCCAAAAATGTCAAATGGAGTGTATGAAGTATCTTAGCCGCATAGATAGAAAATTTTCAGCCATTGTGGGAGAAAGGAGTGCTTTCAATACAGCCAATTAAATGCAGTGCACTACAGAGTCAGAGATTTCAGGCTGCGTTTTGAAGGGGATGCCACCTAACTGTTTAGGCAATGTGCAAATGCACGGCTAGTTCTGAATAAATCTGATCGGGCTCCAGTATTCCACTTTTGTATGCAATTTGGAAATATTCAATACAGCAAATGTAAGGGCACATCAAAACAGTCCCCCATGGGCTCATGTACTATACTGAGAGGGCAGTTTTTAGAACGATTAGATCAAGACCCTATTTATTGACATGATAATAACAGTTAAAAAATATGTAAATACATTACAAAAACAAAATACACACATCAGTCAAATACACATGTACACCAGTGTATACTCTATCTATCACTGCTTTCAGAGATAATACCACAAAAGTTTATTTTTCATTATTAATCATGAAGGCCTTAGGTTGTGCCCACTAGGGTGACTGTTTTATATATATATATATATGGTCAGCAGTTGGATGTGATTGGTCTTTAAAGGAATCTTGGAGATTAGGACTGTCTGGCATATTGGTTAGTTATTCTAGATCCATCTTATTCAACAGCTGGTTCATTTGTGCTGCCTGGTGCTCACTAAGTGCAGGTAGCCTCTTTAGCCAGTAGGTGTGAATAATGTCAGTGTATGATACCCTCCAACTTTTCATATTTGAGACTTTCTTGGCTGTCTGCCATTGTGATAGCTACTGGAGCATGTTCAGGGAGGTTACTGTGGTCTGCTCTTAGATCCACTAGCTGCTGAGCATTGCTATGTGTTGCAGCCTTCTCCTGTATGCTCTCCCAGTATTGGTCCATCTCTGAAATTGCTCCTTTTCCAACCCTTCTCATATTGTTCCCCTGCCACTGAGAGTACACCTTGTGTGTTCAATGGAGAACATCTGGTTTATTCTCCTGGCTTATATGTCTCTGGTATACATCTTCAAGCGGGTTAGTCAAGGCTGTAAGTCTTTGCTTGGCAGTTTCTATGCCGTTTGATTACGCCTTTCTGCAGCTCCGAAAGTTGGCTAAGTTCCCTTCATTCTGCCTTGATCCTGGCCTCTAGTCTTTTTCTCCATGGAGGATACTGCTGCTTGGCTGTCATTCATCTTAAATGGCACAACCTGTCATCGATGCTCAATCCAGCATGAAAGTAGAAAGGAAATAGCATTTTCTTTATTTTTGTCAGTAAGAATTAATGATAAAACGTATTCAACATGTTTTATGTTTGCAGTATTGTCAAATATAAATATACTGTATATACTATTTTTATTCTAAACTATTTACTAACTAAACTAAACTAAAACTATTAATGTGATAAGGTTTAATAAGTGTAATGTCATGTTCACACAATAACAATGTGTGATACTGGGTAAGGGAATGTACGAGTGTTTGTGAGGGAAGTGAAATGAGAATAATGATTTTGACTATCACCCCAGTAGAGCACTTCGCTCTCAGACTGTTGGCTTACTTGTGGTTGCTAGGATACTTAAGAGTAGAATGGGAGGCAGAGCCTTCAGCTTTCAGGCCCCTCTTCTGTGTAACCAGCTCCCAGTTTGGATTCAGGAGACAGACACCCTCTCTACTTTTAAGTTTAGGCTTAAAACTTTCCTTTATGATAAAGCTTATAGTTAGGGCTGGATCAGGTGACCCTGAACTAGGGATGCTCAAATCCAGGCCTCGAGGGCCAGTGTCCTGCAGCTTTTTGATGCAACCCTGCTTCAACAGACCTGAATGATGCACTGAGTGTTTCTTTTCATTTCGTTCACCTCTTTTTACTCTGTGTGCATTGTGCATTTATTTCATTACTTATTAATAATACCTCTCTCTCTTCCACAGCATGTCTTTTGCCCTGTCTCTCTCTTCTCAGCCCCAACCGGTCACAGCAGATGACTGCCCCTCCCTGAGCCTGGTTCTGCTGGAGGTTTCTTCCTGTTAAAGGGGAGTTTTTCCTTTCCACTGTTGCCAAGTGCTTGCTCATAGTGGGTCGTTTTGATTGTTGGATTTACTCTGTAATTATTGTAGGGTCTTTACCTTATAATAAAAAGTGCTTTGAGGCGACTGTTTGTTGTGATTTGGCGCTGTTTAAATAAAATGTAATTGAATTGACTAGATGTGGGTGTGGAGGTATTGTTTAATTATATTGATTTGTAAATGTGGTCTGTGTTTGGGGTCCCTGTAAAAGCTAAAGCAGCTTCTTGAAAGTTCCCCTTTTACAAAATCTTGCAAAAGTATTGGCATATACATGTATTTACCTTAAAATCTGTGTAAATTTGTAAATAAATGAATGTCTTTTGTCTTATTTCCAACCAAGGGACACGGTGTGTGTCTTAGTGACAGAATAACAGTATTGTTTGCACTAGAATCAGAACACATTGGTAATGCTAAACGGTCAGTCACAAGTGCATGCACTAATCCCAGACTCACCTGCACTCCTTGAAGTTAATTAACTTTGAATCTACCAGACAACTGTAATTGCTGGGGCATCAAATTCAAGCATTTTGTCAAAGATGCTGCATTATCACAGTTACACATTAATGTCTTTGGCAGTTGTGTGTGGACATTTGGACCTTTGGCCACATGCCAGCACATTGGATAAGCATTTTTCAATATGCAAGATGATTGTTGTTAAAGAGCATAATTTATACCAGAACACAAGCACCTATAGTGTTTAATCTTAATCAAACATCTTTTAGCACCTAAACCAACCAAATGCTATTAAATACCTAAAACTAACAAGTGCTCAAATGACATAACCTATCAAAAGCACACGGTTACGTTTAGGTACTAAAAGATGCAAGAAGCCTAAAAATAACTTAATTGCTGGGGCGTCAAATATAGCCATTTTGTCAAAGATGCTGCATTGTTTGCACTGTGACTCATGTCATCACTAACTGCTTTAGTCCTCTGAGTGTGGACTAAATGGGACCATTATCTCTCAACCACTAATAATTCCAGTGGGCACCCTGTAAGAAGCATGCAACATCTTATATGTAACATAGTGCCACTTTGTCAGATGAGATTGCGTTGCCTATACCTTCATGTGCGCATCCAGTTTGTAGCACACACATATCCACAGACATGTAAACTGCAAGATCTTTGAATGTAAACCTCTCCCTGTGCCTCTGCTCACACACAAAGCACAGTCAACTGCAGTCTCCCTGAGCTCAGGACTGTTTACTACTTGATGATTTGTGTGGCAGCCACTCAGATGAGCAAAATAAATGAAAATACATTACATTTTAATTAGTATCAAAGAGAATTGAGGCGACAACTAATCACAGTGTAAACACAGAGATGGTGCTGCCAGCTCTTTCCATTATTTATTGGAGTGGACACATCCTCGTCACATTAAATTAGAGAGCAGCAAGGCGGGCTGTGTCGAGGTCAACACAAAGATCCTGCAGCATGACGCACCATCACAGGCAACCACAGCTGACTGCTGCTGCACTGGCATCATGGCTGGCTTTAACACATCACAGAGTGGAGATTCAGCCGCACACTCACACACACATATATATATATATACGAACACACATATATATATATATATATATATATATATATATGAAATCACTGTTCGATCAGCAGTTATTGAAAATAAACTCCTTAGTTTACTTGGGGAATTTGCATGTCCCAGTGATCCCAGGAGCTATGTTGTTGGGATCAAGTGCTCCTGGTAGGGTCTCCCAAGGCAGACTAGTCCTGAGTGAGGGACCAGACAAGTGACTCAGATGACCACTATGGAAAAGAGAACAGAGGACCAGAAGCAACATGAGCCTGCCCTTCTGTAGGCACTGCAGGGGTCCAGTGCTGTGTGAGTTGGGTGAGAATCGTAGGCAGACAGCCTGGTAGTCCAGTCCCCGGCTATTAAAACTAGCCCTAACTCTTGAGACACCTCGCCAATGGGGAAGGAACCTAATTTAATGTGTGAGGTTCAGAGATATTGATTAGACAGTCAAATTTACCTCAACTCACGGGACAGTCTTCAGAACCAGTCTGGACTGTTTCTGTAGTGATGCAGCAGAAAAAAAAAGTCAAAGTGGGTGTTTAGATCAGACTGAAGCCTGAGCTTTAAGCTCAAGGGATTACTTGCACATATGCTAATCTAATTATTTGAAACTTTGCTCATGTTTTATGTTAATGTCTGCTGTTGTAACAGTACATAGAGAAAATAATCACAACAGAATTGGTCACCGTTAAAAAGTCTGAATCACCAGGGGATGATTGACGTAATATCAGGTCAGCTGCAGAAGTGTGAGGCGCTGTCCAAATCTTCTAGATACAAATATCCATGTTCATTTGTCTTGTGCATGTGCTATCATTACAGTACCACCCAAACTGGAGACTTGACTGTACATTTGGTCCAGCATATTTAATTGTCGTACATTTAAACATGTTCTGTCTCCTCAGCAATGGAAGCAGGGAGAGTTAATAGTGCGCATAAGCAATGTCCGAGACATGCAAATTGAGATGGCTGCAAATGGAATTTCTACAATATCTATCAAGGCTTGTTAGTGTGGGAGCAGCAAAGCACTAAGGACAATCAAGACACCTTGTCACTTGCTTCTTTTTTATCTCCTACCTCCTTGTGAAGAAAAAGCACTTTGAATCTGCTAGTTTTTCCTCCTGCATTTACATAACAAAGCCCAGAAGAATAAGGTAGCGATGTGATGAAGCAGCCTCCGCTACTGCTTCTGAACACCCATCAACATGCCTCACACACACACACACACACACACACACACACACGCACACACACAGATGGAGGGGTGAGAACGTACACACAAATCCACATGTATTGTCTCTTTTTTATCTCTCAATGCAGGTATCTGACAACCAAAACCCCAAAGATCTCCGAAGCATGGCTTCACACTGCGGCTACGCAGTCAGCAAAATAAATTGAAAGCATTAAGAAAAAGTCAAAAAAGTAAGAAACTGGAACAGAAAGAGAGAAGTAAAAAACCGTAAAAACAAAATAACCTCTCTGTACCAACACCCCTCTACCCAACCCAACCCAAAGCATCCCCAACACCAGCCCACCCTCAGTCCAGCACAGCTTCCCATTTGGAGAGAAACCAGATGAAATGACATTATGCATATGAAAATGTCCAGAAAGATGTTTGATTTATGTATGCATTAGATGCAAATTCTATTACAGGACACAAGGCGGGCTGTGAGATTTCCCACTGAACACTTGGCTGCCCTGATCAAACCCCATCTCATTAATTCAGACAAGGGGGAGAAAGATAGAAGGAGTGAATGAGTAAGAATTGGAAGAAATTTACAACCCAGGCATCGAGTTCTCAAAAAAAAAAAAGGCAAAGGAGAGGGGTGCTGGTTGAGGAGCAAATTGCATTGTTCCCTGTGAGACCGCAGCGAACCACTGCAGAAGAGCATAGTCTGACCAAGGCTGTACACTCAACAACAGGAAAATCAGGAAATTATTAAACACAACCGAATTAAATATCTATTATTGTGGGGCAGGAGTGAATATAAAAAGTATTTTATTTGGTAGTTTCTGAAACCATTCTTATTTAGCACGTGGCTAAAATTCAACCTAGCCCTGCCATATGTTAACCTGATGTTAATAGATTAAAGAGAAAAAACCTTGGGCCATTTCTTTTATTGTTTTAAACAATAATCCTGATAAGTGTAGTGGACAAGTGCTGTGCACTATGTGAGTCAGATAAACAAGCCTCACTTATTTTAAAGGGATCTTGTGGGGGCTTAGAGCTATTTCACAACTCATGCTCACGTTCAGATCTACAGAGCTGTGAAAAAGAATTTGACCCCTTCATAATTTCTTAGCTTTTTAAAGCTAATCGAACAAATGCTAGTGTTAGACAAAGAAAACTGAGTAAATACAGAATGCAGTTTTTAAATGATGTCATTTATCAAGGGAAAACAACCATCCAAACCTACCTGGCCCCCGTGCGAATAAGTAACTGCCCCCTGAATGTAATGACTGTTTGTGCCACCCATGGCAGCAAGAACTGCAATCAAGCACTTGCAATAACTGGTATTTCACATCACTGTGGAGAAATGTTGGTCCACTCTTCTTTTATTGTTTTAAATCAGCCACACTGGAGGGTTTTCAAGCATGAACGACCTGTTTACAGTCCTGCAGAGCATCTCTGGACTTAGTTTTGTGGACTTGCTGGTGTGTTTCGGATTATTGCCCTGCTACATAAGTCAAGTGAGCCCAAGCTCCGAGGCATGAACTGATTGCCTGACATTCTCCTTCAGGATTTTCTGGTAGAGCAGAATTTATGGTTCCGTCAACTGAGGCTAGTCACCCAGATCCTGAAGCAGCCCGAGACCCTCACACTGCCACCACATTTGACTGTTGACATGATTTTGTTTTCATGAAACGCTATGTTGGTTTTACACCAGATATAACGATGCAAAGCTTCCAAAAGACGAACTTTCGTCATGTCAGTCCACGAAATAATTTTTCAAAGGTCTCGGTGATCATCAAGATGTTTTTGGCAAATGTCAGATAAGCCTTTTTGGCCAGCAGTGGTTTTCATGTCAGAACTCTCCCATGGATGCCATTTTTTCCCAGTCTCTTTTTCTGGCTGAATTTTTAACTCTGACCTGGACTGAGCCAAATGAGGCCAGCAGTTTTTTAGATGCTGTTCTGGCTTATTTTGTGACCTCCTGGATGAGTCTTCAGTGCGCTCTTTGCTGAGAACCTTCATCAGTATTCATGTTTTCATGTTTTCTTTAGGTCCTACAGTACTGTGATGTGTTGATTTTTAAGATTGTTAAACCTACTTCAATTTGTCAGATATGTTTTATTTAAGTGATTCTTTGATTCAACAGTCTGTCAATAATCAGGCCTGAGCATGGCTAGAGAAATGGAATCCAGCTTTCCAAAAATGCAGTTAATTATAATTCATTTGTGATTTAACAGGGTGTCGTGGACCACGTGGGCCAATAGCGGAGTCAAAGGGGACCTTGAAAGTGAATTGAAACTGTGAGAGGCTGTCACACTCTGCAGGATATTCTGACTGCATATTGAAAGATGGACCCAAATGCAGACACCCAGAGGCAGGCAGAGGTGAAGTGAAGGTGAGATGTTTCAGTTACTGACTGGCACAAAAAGGAAAACACAACTCTGAAAGGGAAACACTGAAAACTATAGTTTGCAAGGAAGATACTTTAAGAAAGAGAAACCCTGGGCCCAGGGGAGATGGAGCAGGAATAACAGAAGCAGACCCTCCGACACAGGACAGACACTATGAATACTTACAGGAGGGTGATTATGAGACGATAAGATAAGGTTTATTTGTCACATGCACACTTATACACAGTACAATACAAAGTGAAATGTATTCTATACCTGCAGCCTGCATAAGCAGTAGTGCTCTCTGATATGTTCATTGGAGGGCAAATGTTACAAAGAGTTTGTGTAGCCGAGCAATGAGAGCAGGAGAACAGCTGGTGCATGTGCAGGCACATCATCAGGTGGGTTTATTTACAGTCTGCGTGCGGACGAACTTTCCTCTCCCACTGGCACATTTTTACAGTTGTGGCCTCATGCTTAATGTGCTCCGTAAATGTGCTTACAGAACTTTGTGACACATGATATTGGTTGCTGTGCAGTACAGATCATGTTAGAAGTCTGAGTTTTTGGTGAGTAAAATTCTAGTCAGTGAGCTTTGGCTGTTTGTATTTTTCTGCATAGCACAGAAATTAGAAAACAAATTTGTTCCTTCAGATAAACTAAAGCAAAAAGTTTCTTAGCGACACTGACCTTTGATCTACAGAGGTATTGTTACATATCACTGAACCATACACCACATTGCTTTTGTTCTTTATTCTTAAATGGACTTAATAATATAAGACTCCTTGTGGCACTGTCCCATAATGATGGACTTTTCCTATAGTTTTCTTCTGAGAAAATACCAAATTTGATATTTGTCAACAAAAATGTTTTTAAGTACTCTTTTAAAAAAGACATTAGCATCAACATGTAACGAGAGCTTGATGTTTCCTCTGAACTCAAACTCTCTGTCAGTTCATCTGGCCTTAATGTCACATGTGACAGCTTGTCAACTCTGCTCCCCTTTGAACATTTGCAGGTGAAGCAAATCAGAAAAAAGTAATAGGAGGCGAGATAAGGTGAGATGGGGATAGAGACTGGCTGACTGCAGGTGATCCTCTCTCTTCCTTCGTCTTTCCCTCCTGCCTCTCTTCCTCCTTCAGCCCTGCACATGATTGAGGTCAGATGGGGAATTCTTCCCTGGCCTAACTAATGTAATTGCATCAGAGCAATACCCTTAAACGACATCACACTCCCGATCTGCATATTAATTGGCCCTGCTCTGTCCTTGACACTGACCTTGGGTGGAAGAGGCCTTCATTATCCCAAGGGTGAGCGAGGAGGATGCTGTGGCTGTACGTTGGTGTGTATGTGGTGGTTTAAGGAGAAGAAAAAATAATGTCCATCCATTGCTCACATTTCCAAGCAGAGACACCCTCGCTCTGCGTAACCTCTTTCCTCCCTGTTCGCCTCATGCTACACTGACCTCCTCCCTCGGAACATCACCACTCATAAACACACATACACACACCCTCACCCTCTGCCACCCCATCTCTCCCCTCTATGCATCAATGCAAATTATAACAATGGCCGAGGCTTTATTCGGCGGGGTAAGCCTGCGTGACCTTCTGTGACGGAGAGCAGCAGAGACAAAAGGCCATTTCTGTCTGAATAAGCACATGGACAGCAGCATCTTCCCATCCCAGACGGGGGCTGGGAAGATGC
>VOQJ01022214.1:2121-20046 GCA_015052665.1 Apistogramma diplotaenia | reverse complement strand
ACACTATGCTTTTAGAAACGGGACTTTTTCCTTAGCAACCATCCCGCCTCAATTTTTGATACAATACCTATTTTTTTTTTTTTTCAGACCTAAATTTCTAGAAGGGTCAGGTGGTATATTAGTTTACCGCTTTCCCATTGAATTCAAAGATGACTAATTATTCCAGAATTTTTTTTTTATCCTAGTGCGCATAAGGAAAATATTATTTCAATTTGGTTAAAAAGAGCACTTGTAGTACAGAGTTTCTAATGTGCTGATGTGTCTGCAGATTGCCTGTGCTTTAGAGGAAACATCAGAGTGTTAGTATGGTTCTAGCAATGCCATAGAACTCCTTAATGAAGATGCTGTATTTACAGCTACTGTATATGAAAAATCCCCATATGCCTAGGAGGGCTCTCAAACTCAGACAGAAGAGCAACACCCAGTGGACAGCCGTAGAATTCTCTGCCCCCGGTGGTTTACATATGTCAAGGTATAATGATTGTTCAAAGACACGTAAATAAGAGAGATTATTTTCAAAGTCTGATCACTCCAGCAACAGCTCTGGAAAACTGTCTGTGCCCTCGTGTTTTTTTTTTATTTTTTATGATTTAGTCATGCTAGAATCCCTTTGCTCATTCCACTGTTTGCCATCTATTTTCATCACTACCCCTCTGATGCAACAGCGCAGCATCCGTCTCATCAGATATTACCATCAAGTAACGCATAGATCAAAATCGATGCAGTCGAATTTCTTGCTTTGATCTATTATTTCTAACCTTAAGTCAAGCTCACATTACTTAAGATCATTTATGTATGTTGCATGTGGGGAGAATCTTAACTTAAATGGTTTAAAGTGCAAGCTATATTTAAAAAGATCAGGCAGCCAGACTTTTTTGTATTTGTAAATGTAGATCAAATTGGAATAAAAGCTAAACAGCTGTTGAACCAGTCGAAGACTGTGAGCTTTATTTGTAGCAGGATCTAAGGTTTAACCGTTGCCAGAAAGCTCAGATCAGAACAGCGGCATCCTGGTTTTCAAGTTAAGGAAGAAGGAAATAACCAGAAACAAAAAGACAATAGTAAGATGTGTGAGTGTGCTAAAAAGAGAACCACAAAGATGCAGAACGAATGGTGTTAGCAGGGAAATGCAGAGCACCCAGGGGCTCTTCTAGTGGCAGCTCAGACATCTAAAAGGGACAGTCAGCATATATAGACACATTTTTAAATGTTTAATCAACAAAATGAGAACAGATTTTGGCAGAAAACCCCAAAAGAATGGAAGGAAATATCTGGGAATGATTGATAACAAGAAATAGTTTATAAAAGGTGGTATTGTGAGCCAATAACAAAACATCCTATAGAGCTGTTTTTATATGTTGTTGTTGTTGTTGTTTTGCTTTGTTTCATTTGTAAACTGATCTGTTTGGTGTGACACTCTGATTAAGCAGTAAAACAATGGATGAATTGTTTTCATTTGGCCTTTTTAGAGTATTCTGTCCATAGTAGCATACAATAATTCATTTAGTTTGTGAGGTGGCCATGACTGGGGCTGCATGGATTGTAGGAGGAGGGTTGGGTCCAAGAAGAAAAGCAGCACATTTATAAAAAGGTTCAAGGAAATGAACTTTGATTTGTTCATTTTAATTTGTGTATACTGAGCTTGAACCTGGACAACACTGGCTGCAGCATGCTACATACTGCGTATGTGCTTTTCATTTGGGATCAAGAATGGGGCTTTTCTGTTTTGTTTTGGGGGGGCGGGGGGGAAGGGGGTAATACAAATTGAGCCTTTTATTGAAATCTGACCCTTCATCATTGCATCGCTTATTGTTTATTACTCTGTATGCATCAACTGTCAATTTCTTTAAGTATTTAATGAATATATGAATATGAGTGAACTGAATAACAATGTACAGAAGTGGAGCAGGGCCTGGGACACAGCTTTACACCAACACAGTCCATGTGCCTTTGAAACCTTCTGCTATTACAGTAACTTGTTACCATCAAGATATTTAATTCAATTTAAAAAAAGATTTAGATGAACTGTTTGTTGTCACATATCCACTCTTTATTTACTGGCTGTCTGTGTTAGGCTACCCCACATTGTTTTAACTTTTCCTTCAGTATCTCCTTTTTCCATCTAAATGGATTTTTGTAACAGTAACATAAGCCTTTCCTTGCTACAGTACGTGTTTTCCCTCATTTCTTTGGTTCCTTGCATGCTTGTGCGTCTTTTGACCCACATCTGTAGCATTTTGATATGTATTATGTGCCGTAGTTTAGTATTTGGGTGCTGTTGTCCACAGTGAGAGTGCAGGACCACAAAATCCCATTGCAACAGCTTTTTTTTTTTGTTATAATATTGCATTCTGCACTGTAACATGAAACATAAAAAAAATAACCAAAACATTTATTTTTACCCTTGCCTCTTATATTTTTTTACAGGCTGGTGAATGTGTAGCCGTTTTTCATAATCCTTTAGAGGAATACAAATTTTCCTCTTGTCATCTTTGATTTGCGCTGATAAAGTAAAACAAATATTATGATTTTCTTTTTCTTCTTTCCATTCCTGTCTGCTTGCATCTCACGCTTGTATTTCTCCCTCCCTCGCTGACCTTCCAACCATGGAGAAACCTAGAAGCCATACCTCCTCTCAGGCTCAGTGGAAGCCATCTGACACGCTCCATTACTTTGTGCTTGTTCCAATTAAACCTGACACCATTTGCTGTCAGGAGCATAGTGATACCCTGCAGAAAGGTAACCCAACCCTACTGCACCCACTGCCCAGGGGGTTTCAGTGTTTCTAGATGTATATTATGTTATTACAAGAAGATCTGTACTGTCAGATGGCTGTCCAAAAGTTGAATGTCCAAAGTTCACTCTGCCAGAAAATGTGTGCTTGGCAAGTTTTAGTGCGAAAATGAGAAACCATTAAATGGCCACATACTGCAAAAATGTTCTTTCAGGAACTGAATTGATACTTTAAAGTGTGTGGGTGATACCTTTTTTCAGATGAACCATTTTATTAAAATTTAATTATGAGAATTCTCTGCCAACAATGAATTAAAGATAAAAGAAAATGAACCGTTAAAATGAACTGGCTTCTCAGTGTCCAGGGATTTCTCTCGAAACCTGGAATGACCCGTACCATTTGCATTGATCTGTCACTGACTTCCCTCCTACATGATGCCTTGAAGATGGATGCAGTTTTCCAGTTTGAAGGTTTTCTCTTTGTGAGTTATCAGACAGACAGGTCGGCTTTCATTACATCGCACCATAACATACTCATTTAACACACTGATTTTCTGAGAAACTTGTATCGGCTTTTGTAGCATTGGTTGCTCTTTCTATTACAGCTTGGTAATAATATGCAAAATTACTAATTTCTACTAAATTTCACATTGATATTTCCTACCTTTGAAAATGTAGGACCAGAAAAACTGCTCCGTATTTGTAAATGTTCTAATCATGACTCAAGCTCTACGAATCATGGTTCATAAAAGATATTGATGAGCACAGACAAGATGTGGTGGTTCCATAAACATACTCTGATCACCTCATAAGACGTATAAAGGGAAACACCATATGTCACTTCAGCTTACCTGTCTTCTTTGTGTAATTTGGAAACCTATTTGTGTACGATTTCCCTTACCTAAACATAATCTGGAAATATAATAATAATTCAGTGAGCTTTCACTCACTGAATTTGAGTGTTTCCGCTTGGATATGCTTCAGTTCCCTCAAAACACAACTAATCAATACTCAAATATACCAAAGACCATCTGTGGCTCGGGTCAGGCAACAAGCTTTGGTTATGTTTAAGAAAATATCAGTGTTTAGACTAAATGAAAATGGACCATTTGTCTTGAATCACTTCATTAAATCACAATCTCTTCTTTAACTTAACCATACGCTGTAGCCAAAACGAGCCGATAATCAAATGGAAGAACAGATTTTCTGGCACTGAAATTAGTTGTCTATGAATATGCTCCTTCTCTCATTCTTTAACTGTCAAAATGTTAATTAACAGATTTCATTATGGTATCACAATTACAGCTCCATCAGAATGTATTTGCTGTTGCAGCGTGCGCTCCTGCATTTGTGATGATGCAAAAAATAGCACACGCGGGAGGAGTCTGACAGTTTGGGAATCTGCTGACCTTGAAAATGACTTTGCACATCTGTGTGCTTCCTGGCTTTTATTATTTATTTCTGTCATCACTGTACAAGTTGTACAGAAGTCCATGCCATCTGCCTCTGGCTGCAGATTTGAGGTGCATGAACAAGGCAGTAATACACCGTGGCAGTATCCTGAGTGTGATTGGCCTGTTTCAGATAGGACCCTTTTGTACTGTACTTCATGTATGTGCAGCAGTGCAAAGTAAGAGATCCTGTGCTGAGAGCCTTTGCACTTGTTTGCACAAAAGCTCTCTTCATTGTGTAGAAATATAATTCACAGGAGACGAGGTTGTCCCTCAGAAACTTTGATATATAAAAAACCGAAATAAATGATTTTAAAACCTTTTGCACTCTGGAATGATATCACATTACATTTATCAACTTTTAGACTTTAACTGTATTTTGTGATGCTTTTCAGTAAAGCTACTTTTGGAAAATGCATCCATGATGACTGCTCACGTAATTTGCTTCGGCTGGAAGTTCAGTGAACGTCTCATCAAGCAGAGTAATGCCAATGTACAGAATCAGGGGACAGTAGGGCCCCCATGAAAACTATCTGTTGGGCACTCAAAGCAATGAGGCTGAGAGAAAGTTAATCAGAAGGCCTCTCCTTTGATGAAATGACCCCAAGTAAAGTTGTGGAGAAGCTCAATATGTTTCCTCTGCAGCAGGCTGCAGTCCACCAACCACCTAGAACCAATCTGAGGCTTATGACGGTAGCAGGGGAGAAGATACATTAGGCCTCCCTCCAGTGGGTAATGAATGGAACTAATAGGAATAGGCAATCCCAGTCCACACTACTAATATATGTAGAAAAATACTAGATGCAGGCTCTGTTATTTGCTCCTACAGCATACTGGGATGGTAGTTTTCAACACAAATGTTTCCAAAACCTTTATAGAAAGTTAAAGTTAAATAACTGTTTAATGAACAATGACCTTAACCCTGAAAACAGTGGGGGTGGGCAACTGTTGGTGTGTTACTGTACTCAAAATGCTTCTGATTAAGGTTCCAAGTCAGTCTTTATTAATTTGATTATTATCAGCAGTTACTATGGTTGCATTGCTTTTGTTTCATATCAACCTATTGCCATAACTCTGGTCTTTGCACTTAATGTCACTGTGAGGCCTATTAGCACTGGGTTTGAATCCTCTGACTGGCTGGTTTCTTTTTGTGTGGAGTACTGGCTTCCTCCCACATTGCAAAGACATGCATGTTAAGCTAAGTGGTGATTCTAAATTGACTGTGGATGGTTGGCAGCCTGTCCAGGGTGTACCTCACTTCCAGCTCCATGACATGAGGCTCCAGCCTCCCTGTGACCCTGAACTGGATAAGCAGCAGTTATCGAAGATACTCGTGAAACCACTTCAGATGTGTATCGTTCTAAGTTTGTGATGCTTGATCTTTAAAAGTTTGCAGTTGGAGACAGAAAGGAATAAAAAGATCATTTGTATAAAAATGCACTTTGAATTCTCACAGTATATTATGATTTATCGTATTAGCTGTTCCATTACATACTATAGTAAGAACAGAAAATACCCATTTAGTCCAGCATCGGCGCTGCAGCGGGAAGTCGTTATTTCTGAATTTGACAAATTCTGCTGTGGCAAGAAAACGGATTTCACAACATCTAGTATTAATTATGCATGGTGGAGCCATGTTTAAAAAATGTTCACTCTCATCATTATTACATTTAGGCCACATCATGTTGTGTGGTATCTTTCTCCAGTGTCAAGCTGCACCGCACTGCTGAAGCTGCCATTTGCTAGACGGTTTAATTCCGAATGTCCCACGGTACCATGAATGCACACTTTTTAAAAAATGTGTCCATTCTGCTGCATGGGATAGGATATAATTTTGGCTCAAACACATCTCTGAATACTACTGCTAAGATAAATTATTTAAAAAATCATTGCAATCAACACTTGATAACCTTCAAGTATGTAATTAATCCCGGGTCTGCTGAGGAATGCAGTTGTGGAGCTGAAACCAGCCTCCTTTTTCCCCAGAGAGAGTGGGGTTGTGGGTGTATAAAATTATTTCTCCACAGTGATCAATAAACTATCACATTACTATAGCTTAAATGAGCCCACGGGACTGGACTTGACCAGAGCAGGCGAGTTAAATCATTCTTTATTCGATTTAACCTGAATGTGATGTTTCATATTTGAAAACTTTTCATAAACAATGTTATTTAAATTATATTAAAGTGTTCTACCATATTTTAAAGCATGATTTGATTTATCCTGGCACATTATTAGGTCCCACTGGAAAACCTTTTCTGCTTTGTGTAACAATTCAAAATAAGACTTGCACAGATGAATATTTCCTCAGTGTGGAACTCAGTGGCATAAAATACGTGCTTACTTATGAGACATGTTTTCCCGGGGCCTTGGCTGCATGTCAGAGTGATGTAACAGATCTGTGTGTCATGCAACACAATATCAACTATTTATGAAGGCTCATAAAAGGGAATGTGGAAGTGTCATTGATGGTTAGTCTGACTCAGGCTTTGTAAAAAATGTATTCATGAAGCTGTTCTTATAATCAGCGTGTTACCATGTGAGAACAGAGTGCATTATCACTTATAAATAGAACCAAACAAACATGTAGGTTTTGACCAATGTTACATGCTAAAAACATTTTGCAGCTTGTTTTATTCAAATACATGTCTCCATGACGATATGTTTCTATGCATATTGGGTGCAACAGCAAATACATTTTGAAGGAAACAAAACTATGAGCAGATTACTTTTTCTACTCATATACATGTTTTATTATATAATTAATGCATTTTTAGGGAATCAGTGCAATAACATATAAGTGATTATTATCTATATCCAAGCATTTATTTCCAGGCTACTTTATACAAGATGTTGTTTGTAGCTCTAGAACAGCAGTTTGTTCAGCCTGATGTCGACCTCTGTCACATCTCTTTGCACTTTATATTTAAAATGATAGTGAAAATCGGTATGAGGTGTGTCAGGAAAGTTCCAGGACTGAGTGTACTGCGTTGGCTATGAGTGGGGGAGGGTTGGCAGGTTGTGTCATCATGTGATGAAACATCCAGTGAGCATATACCTGTCATCTCAGCTCTCTGTAGCCACCGACTTAAAAAAACAACAACAAAAAAAAAAACATGCTTTTGAATAGATTCTCTCTGTTTCAGATCGTTGAGCAATGAGCAGAGGAACAAACCAACATGAAATTTCTGGTCCATTTGGGGGAAACATCAGAAGCACTAAGAATGCTGCAGCAAGTCTATGGAGATGAGATGTAATACTCGTGTTGTGTGGAAAAAGAGGTCAAAAAGGGATGTGGAGGACATAAAAAGATGACCCCAGGAGCGGAAGGTCTTTGAGCATGTCGGTGCGTGGGGATCATCAGTTGACTGTTGGACTGATCATAAATGAGCTGAGCATGAACCGGGATTGTGTCAAAGATTTTCACTGAAGATTTGGAGCTTCCGGCGCACCATCTACCTGACGCGTTCAGGTTGGACTCGGTCCTGCTTGTTGAGGGCTCTTCCTTCACGTCCTTGTGTCCTCCTTTGGACTTGTATCACTCAGAAACACTGAGCGTGACATCACCTCATCTCCGTAAACTTACTGCAGCATTCCTAACGCTTCTAACAGTTTTCCCCAACTGGTCCAGAAATTTCAGGTCGGCTCATTCCTCTGCTCACAGCTGAGCAATCTGAAACAGAGGACATCCATTCAAAAGCATGTCAAAGAAAATGAAATGGCTACAGAGAGCACGTTACATCACATGGTGACACAGTCTTCCCTCACTCGTAGATAATCCAGCACACCGCGTCCTGGAACTTTTCTGACACACCTCGTAAAATACCAGTGCAGCACTTTTAATCAACTTCAGACATTATGTCTGCTTCATTTCTCACGAAATAACTGACCTCATCAACTGTCCGGTTAATGTTGTGCCTCAGAAAATGGCTTTAATTTCTAAACAGTTAACGCAAAGGAAATTTTAAATACCCTCGAATGAAAACTGAAAGTCTTATTTGGAATAAGACTGCTGTTTCTACTATTTAATACAGTGATGGATAAAATAATTACTACTGACCATTTTTCAGCATGTCATGGTATTTATGATATTTATTATACAGCTAGCTTGTGAGAAAATATAAATCAAAATCGTCCCATTGCTTCTTGGGTGCACCTACAAAAACAGCCTTGTTTTTTGTCAGAATAAACCCTCCACTTAAAAGTTGGGACTTCTGGGATGAAAGCATGAACCTCCACATATTACTCAGCACCAAGCAGGATGAAGTCTGCACCTTTGTCCCTTTAATACATTTCAAACCAATTGTAGATAATATTTCTGACATTAGATCCAAAGGTAAGCGAAGTGCCACGTTGAAGTAATTTTTCCAACATTTGCCGAGGTGGCAGAGCAGCCGACAAAGCGCAAAAACAGAGATGGGGGGCGGGGGAGATCCATTCCAGCAACTAGACTCACAAACAAAACCTCATCAGTAGAGAAAATTGCTTTTTACAAAAGCTTTTTGTCAATTTTGTAAGCAAGACGAGGGTAATGCTGGTCATAAACATTTGGGTCAGTGTAAAAGGTGGTGGATTAGGGGGGTGCAGTCAGTGTGTGTTAAGTGTGTGTGTGCGTGAGCTGGCATGCATTGTTCTTTTAAGGTTTCCCTGGATCATCACCATAAAAGTCTTATAGAATTTATAGAATCACATGAGCATAAATAATTTAAATAAAGACCACATATTTGCATTTATTGTCTCATTTAATTTATTTCATAACATTTGAATATTGACATGTGATATTTAACATGCATTTATACAATATTAAATAACCAGAATTCAGCAGCGATTTTGCATTTGCCTTAGTGTCATAAAAGCCAATTTTGTGGTGCATTTTTAATGCCGCTCTTCTTCCTCTTGCGTCAACACTGGCTGTAAAGCATTCTTCACAGAATAAACCATGGTTACCTCTGGTACTGTGTGTGGTGTGCCTCCATGGGCTTCAGAAGAATAAAAGGGCTAAAAATAAATAATTTTGCAAATGTATTTATTTTTGGTCAGTGGAAATGTGCACAGTAGAGGTCAGCTCAGGACATTTATTCTTTCAAGAAACTCCTTCAGAGCAATTAAAGCTGAGGAAAGCCTTTAAAAAAAGGGCGCTTGTCAGTAACACTTGAACAGCATCCTTAAGGCCAGCAGCTGAGCCCTGAATAATGCAAGGCCATGGCCTCCATCAAAAGCAATTTTAATTGTGTTTTTTTTTTCCTCCAATTTTCTTGTGGTTCACAGAAAAACAGCTACTCCCAAATTCTTTTTGAAATACCTAGGGGGTAAAATCAATCGCCTTCCACTTACAAGGCATTGTGTGTGTATTCATGTGTTGGGGCCACAGTGTGCTGCATATTTTCTGGCGCATGTGTTTACTACTGTGTCTATTTTAGGCGCAAACATACTGTATGTACCTGACTGTCTCGAGATATAGGGCCCGTTCACTCCCTGTCTACCTTCCATTTGTCACCACAATCAAAGAACGGGAAACTATGCCTGACAAGATGCCTCCTTTTTCTTTGTTCACATCACCTTGCACTGCCACAAAGCACTCACTTTCTGCTGACTGGTTACTTGCCTGAGTAGTGGTAGAAAGAGGAAAAAGAGAAAAAAGGAGAGAAATAGACCTCTGGGAAGTTCATGTCTTCCCTCTGCTCCTTTAACTCCGAGGCTGCTGCCCTCCATTTCCTTGCACACATGGGGCGACTGAGCTCTATTGCTGGGGTAATTTGTGTCTGCCACAGCCATAGCCTTGGTTGTTCCCTTGATTGTGGTGCCAACCTCCTATGACTCATGTGTCTGCTGAAACAAGAAACTGAGGCAACATAGAGAGAATTGTTAAAGATAGAAAAATGGTTTGGGGCAATAGAAAGCGATGTCAGTTACCGTGCACTTCAGCTTTTTGTTTTTTTGTTTGTATGTTTTTTTTATTTTGTAAAGATGCTCGTGGTCCCCAAAGGATATTTGTTTTGGTTACAGTGAAATGTCTCCATTAGGATGCTGACTTTGATACCATCCAGAGCCGCCAGGAGGTCACACTGGTCACTTATTTGCTGAAATAGTCACACAAACAAAACTGATCCATTCTTTTGTATATTTATGATTTTCTGCCTTTTTTTTTTTGTGTCTGTTTTCAGAGTGAAATATATCAACAGCTACCAGATGGAATGATGAGAAACTGAGTGCAAGAATTTACAGTAACATTAAAATGACCTGACAAATATTATGTAATTTGTATGTCGCTAATACACCTCTGACCTTCCGGTGCATAGACACGAGACCTGGGGGGGGTATGCTTTGGTGTCTGTAATGAGGACACTAACAGATCTCTTGGATGCTGCAGGTTGCATGAAGGATGTTGCTTGTTCTAGCACAACCTGCACATGTTTAATCAAACTGGGATCTGAGTAGTTTGGAGGCACGATCAGTGCCTTGGTCTCTTTGTCAAGAGCTGGATGAAAGACCCAACCATTGATTGGTTGGTTGGTTGGTTGGTTGGTTGGTTTTTGTTTCTTTAACAATAATTTAACAATTTAGGACTAATCTCTTTTGGTAAAAAAAAAAAAAAAGCAAAGAATTTGGGGATTTCATCATCTATACTTAATAAAAATAATTAAGACTGAGTGAATGCCAGTGAGAAGGGCAAACCCCACTGTTCACTGTTGAACATATAACACAGTGCAGTGGAAAACACTGCATGGCCTCAGGAATGGTGCCAAAAACTGTTGTCAGTGAACAGTTTGTTGCTGTACTCAAAAAGTTATAACTCTGCCAAAGTAGAAGAAAAACACACACACACACATAGACACAAAGATCCAGAAATACTGCAGCACTGTCTGCCATCACACAGCACCCCAACCTTTTTGGATGGAGATGTGAAATTTAACTAATGTTATTAGTGCCAGTTAGTGGTAACATTAGCTAAACTAAGAGACCAACTATCATAATTATGCTTGCAAAACATCAATTATTGTGAGCCCGTTAGCATTTTGCTTAAGGTTTTGTTGTTGTTGTTTTTAATATGCCCTCAGTCCCCTACAAAGAAATTATTAAATGGGAAGAGGGAGCATTCCCTGTTCAAATCACCTGAATTGCACGAGTGTCAGGCAGGTCATTGGATTAGAAGAAAAACATCCTTGCATCCTTGACAGAAACAAGGCATGCAGGCAGAGATATGCTCCCGCTGTAAAGGATATCTGCACTCCAGCAATGCATCACTATATATTTGTTAAAAATAAATAAATAAACGCAATTGCAGAGCAAACCCTCACTTGACATCTGAAAATGGGAACGGTGGAAATACAAATCAGTATAATGCAAACACTTATGAAGAAAATAATGATCCAAACAGTAAAGGGAGATCCCCACTGAGACGAGAATTACAACTCTGTATCACAAGTAGGCACTGATAGAGCTCTCGCTTTCCACTATTACAGCTCTCACCTCACAACAGGAGAAACACTTGAAATATGAATTGACTCCAGCAGCGTTCGCTTTATTTAGCCAACAGCAATAATGCCTGTGTTACAAGAGATTTAATAGTTTATTGAGCTTTGCAATCTTCTCATTAAATGTGACAATGGGAGCAAAGCTGAGGGGAAAACTCTGCAAACACGAAAAGAATAAAAGTAATACACTTTAGAGTTACATGGCACTTTTCTCGACAGTCACAAAGATAAGACTGTGACAAATAGCTGCCATGACAGAATATCATAAAACTAATAAGAATGAAAGTAATGAAATATGTGCCGACGAATCCATGATTTCAGAATCCGTGTTTTATTCATTCATTTATTTGAGTTGCTTGTCGACGCCTCTTTGTCAAGGGCACAAAATCCAATGCGTTTCCCAAAGTAACAGCAGACAAATATCGAATAAGATGCAATTTTTTTTTAAGCGAAAACTTTAACAATATAATTTCCGTCACCTAACAGGAAACTCGTACACGAGAAGAAATGAAAAGAAAAGGATGATGGAAACATAAAATGCTTTCAGAAGGTCTCTCAGCATACCGGTGACGCAACTTGCATCTGTGTGTATGAGTGCATACAGATGAGCAGTGCATCCTGGCATCTCTCAGTCAAGGTCAAGAAATGTGACTCAGCCTGGTGGTAAATCAAATGCAGAATCCTTTTCATAAAACACATTAGGGGATTGTAAGTAAACACTTTGGGTGCGTTTCTTATGCCACATAATCAGCTTTAGAAATCACATTTATAAACACGCATTACAGTAACTGTCTGAACTGAAAATCAATCTTCCTACTACAGTGTTTTGCGTGGACTACAGCTGTTTTTACCATAGTCCTCATCACACACAGTTTTTTTTTTTACTTAATTGTGGAAATATTCCATGCAGGCCTTCTGCTAAATGCATGCAGGCTCCTTTTCCCCTTTGATTTGCCGTCAAAGCTCTTTATTACATGATTACAAGTGAATCAAATAGAGCCCATTTTGCTGTTTCTCTGGTAGGATTTTAAGCCTGAACTCAACCAGTCACTGTGGCCGGCAGATAAAACATTACCGTTTCTTGTTTTGCTTACAACCATCCCAGAGGGCATGTGTGCCCCGCTGGTGGAAAATGTGGTGGTGATGTAGTGCTAAGGCTGATTATTCACAGTCACACTTCACTGGCTCCCCTCACCTAAGTAGGAGTGATCACACATCAATACCGCATCCTCCAGGTTGTCAATATGCTGCTCTTCTCCGAGCAGTTTGCACCTCAAGTAGAAAAAGTTAAAAACCATTTCAGCATGAAGAGACAGATTAATTAATTGATCAGCTGACTGAAAGACTTTGCTTTGGTATAAATCACAAATCAGAATTTCACAGAATAACAGTTTCCTAAATGAGACACCAGACTATATTTCCTTTGGATGGTTCAGACTTTGAGCAATAGGTCTAATTTTCATGGGGTCATATCCCTTGCAGATTGTTTTCTATTAAAATGATCCCCAAAAAAAGCATAATAATGTGATCAGCAATCCAATTGGAAAAAACTGTATTTGGAGTTGCCTTTTATGTTCAATTGAAGAATTAGTGCTCATTTCTTTTACAGCAGTTTCCTTAATTTTCCTCATCTTTTAAAGATAATCTAGTTAGTTACTTTAATACACTCAGCATATATGAAACCAGGCAGCTTTGCATAATTATTCTAACTTAACAAATGAGCCAGCCACACGTTTGCATTGGCTCTATTTTTCAAACCAAGTAGTTGCTCTTGGTCAATCCACATGTTTTAAAATAATGTTACACAGGCTAGAGGATAGTCGGTGACCCCGTGGCAACCACCTGTTCTTAGGGGAAAATGTCTGTTCCCCAAATGATTGTTGTAATTTGAATGGAAGTAATGGACTCGTCCACAAAGGTGAAAAAGTGTCAAAATTACAACACAAACCTGAAATGGTGCCCGTTTGCCTTCAAAGTAAAAATTGTGCCTTTTGAAACATGGCTGCAGCGCTGAGGCACAACTCTTATTTTGAAGGCAAACCTTTTCCATTTCCGGTTTGTGTTGCACTTATTCTAGTAGTTGCACTACTGCTCAGCTAGTAGTTAGCAAGTATTTGCAGACAAACGTAAAAATTGTAGGCAACCGTGGAAATCTGCTGGCAACCAAAGCAATCCACTAGGAGGTTTTAGGTGGAGCATCTTCGTTGCAACCAATTTCACTCATCAACAACTTGCAGCCTCCAGGAAACACTGTGAACCAGTTGAGGAAAATGCTTTTTTTCCCCTGGCAACCTATCTCATATCCAACATGGCAGACAACTCTTGAACAATGTGCCCATGATGTCGCGTAATATAACGTTTTTATGACCCTCTAGTGCAGGCATGTCAAGCATGTCAGGCATGTCCGGACACGCCCCCTACTTCAGGCCGAGAATTGGCGTTAAAAATATGGTACAAATAGGCCCTTTAAGTTACTTTTTAGACATTCCACTTTCTCCTCCAGTTAAGAGGGTTGAGCGGAATGTCAAAAAGTAACTTAAAGGGCCTATTTGTACCATATGTTTAATGCCAATTCTCGACTGGAAGTACTGGGCGTGACCGGAAGCGGCCGCGGGTTTGACATGCCTGCTCTAGTGGTTATAGTGTGGTTGGAACAATAAAGGAAGTAAGGTAGTGATGCTGAAGGTCCTCTATGGTGACTACTATGAACTGTGCTAAACTTGGCTGTGCTGTTCAAGTAACTTTGGGCGCTGAAAGAGGAAAATGCTTCAATGTCAGTCTGGGAGACTTCCCATCATTGTGAAGATGCTGAAATGTACAAACTTGTTTCTGTTAGCAAGTTTACAGCACATCCAGTATTAAGGTAAGAACAGCAGGCACTGGTACAAGGTGTTATTTTAGGACTAACGGTGAGAAAAAAGAAAACACAAATCTGTCTGAAGGTGTTTTAAAATACTGCATGATGACATACTTTTACATGTCATGTGCGTGCAGTAAAACCTTGAACAGTAAGACCTTTGAGTGTAGAGTATCTGCTGATGAATAACATGATGATGCCTGCTGAAGCACTGACAGGTTAATTGTGGGTAGACTGATCAAGCCTCCTGTCCGCCTTCCATGGCACATCCATGTGAACAAAAACCATACAATACCAAAACAATACCTTTGTACTGTGCACTTTGTGCAACTTTTGATATAGAAATCCAAATTAAATGGACATGAGGGTAAAAAAGTGTATGCTATGATGCATTTGCAAACACATTTGTGTTTTGACATTTTGGTATACACAGTTTCTTATAAACATAAACAACTTAATGTCAGTGTTATGAAGATTATACCCACAAGTTGTATAAAACAGCCCCTCATCTCACTATTGTGGGATTTATTGACCCACACACACACACTACTAAGCCTAATGGCAGATTTAATTTATTTTTTCCCAAAAGAAGTCAAGCTTTCATTATCCAGTAAAAACATATTAAGTGTTAAAAGGAATAATTTTCCCAGTGTGGGTCCTGATTTGACCCGATCTGGCACTGAAGCACCTGCATCAGATCACCCTCAGGTATTAGTGTAAACTACTGGAGCACAAATGATGCTCTTAGTGCAGAGATGTTTTAAGAGGGTAAAATAAAAACAAACAGAAAAAAAACTGGTCTCTGCTGTTGAGCAACCCGCATAAGACACAGATGAGAACAAACTTGTGGTGACACAAACACATTTAGTACAAGGTAAAATAAGGATGGTGTTCACATCATGCCAAAGCAGCGAGGAGAGCCATTAATGGTGTTTGCTTGTTGTATGTCCCTGAATTTTTCATCCAGTTAGTTCATTGTCCTCAACTGCTGCAAAAAATAGTGTGTGTGTGTGTGTGTGTACATGCCCTTTGGCTGTCCTCACACTGAAAGACGAGGAATACTTTATTCTCTTATATTTCTTCCAAAAGAGAAATTCTGGGTTTTTGAGTTTGAGCACGTTTCTTACATTTCCACATCTATCCACACTTTTAACCTCTGCAATTTCAAACTAACAGTTTTATGCCTTTATTTCCTTAATTTCAAAACCTTTTATGCAAGACTTCGGGGGTTTCATTTGAAAGTATGAGCCAGGTAATGTCTACATAAAAGGGGCCTCTTTGGCAGCACAGGACAGGTTCAGGCCTGGTTTTTGAATCAAAAATTGAACTGTTATGTTTCCATCAAAAGATCCGGTTTGATTTGAGAATCACAAAATAGCTGGACCTGAAAATATTTTACATAATATTGCACGTACTTATCTTGGAGCTTTAGCTGTGCTGGGCTCATTTGAGTTCACAAAAAGTGTTGGAAATGCTGTTCTGAGCTGCTCAAGAACCAGAATTTTTCCGGAGGGGAAGCAGGCAAAATTGTGAAAACAGATTCGAGCTGTGTGTGTCTCCAGTATTATGCAACGAAGGGTGAAACTGGTGGTGTATTTTTGGACAGGGGCAAAGAAGAAGGTTTTATTTTCTTTATCAGAAGGTGCAAAGTTCACAGCAGGTCGAAACAGGCTGTGCTCAAATTTGAAGCCTCGGCTTACATGACAACAGACACCACGAAACCGGTGTGGACTTTCAGTGGCGTGTTGACATGTGACGCTTATTCAGTGGATGGCAGCTGCGTAGTTGGATCAAGTCCAGGTTAGCGGTGACAGAGTGCATCACCTGGTGTGATTTTGGGGGGCTTTGAAATAAACTATTGCTGAATGAGGAATTTAGACATCAAAACAAGGAAAACTGCAGAGGATGAAGAAGGGACTAAAACACAAAAGGTTAACTTACACTGTAATGTTTTACATGCTGTCTAATTTGTTTCTAACCTTAACTTGGATTGAATTGTTAATAATACAAGCTATTGTGTGCATTGGCTTTTTGCTCATTATTTAAGGCAGAGGGTCTCACCAGGGCTCAGAGCACCGGAATGGTGAACGAAAGCCATTTCCTTTGGCTGTAATTTCAGCTCCCTAAAACTTTGCTGCAGATGATCTCATTAGTGTCTTGGCAACTCGTGGGACAAATTGTCCAGATAAGTCGATCCCCAGTGCGAGGAGAGGTACCATGAAGCATCGCCAGACATTTTAAAAGGCTCCCGTCTCTTTCGGGTGAGTGCCTCGACAAATAAGGAGGAGAGGAACGACAGGGGAAAGAGATGGAGGTGAAGACAGAGGTGGCTAAGGAGGGGGAACCAGCCGGGCGGAATGGAAACCCTGTCGAAGGTTAATGAGCAGAAAGATAATGTTTTAGCTCCAAATACGACCCTGTCACCATCTGGAACTCCGGCAAGAAGGACTGTGAAAAGAGTGGGGTGTCAAGATAGTGATTTGTATGAAATGAATGCATGCGTGTTTGGCAGTAAACATGCACCTGTGGTTTTATTTTGGTGCCTGTTACCTTTACATTTAAGGCATCTTATTGGCTGTCCTGCCCTTACTTAAAATGCAAAAACACAGCTGTGTCTGCGCCTCTACTTTAAAAATGTCAGCCTCATTATTACTATTTTATTTGTGTTGCAAGATTTTATATAAGTTTATTAAGCTACCTTTCAGCTTTCCATTTATGGTAAAGTGATGCAAAGCAGTTTTTTTTCTTTTTTTTTATTCATACTGACAATAAATTACATAAAGTGTATTTTCACCGGAATGCACAACTAGGCTTGTGCAGCAGACAGCAAGAATGCAACATGCGTGCCATATTCTGTTTTCATTGCACGTGCTGTAGCAAACACAGTTGGACACGATGTTCGCAAACATTTATTCTGCTGTTGTCCTTTGTCTTATGCTGCTGATTTGTACTTTCAGGGCTTTCATTAGCTTTGTTCAGTCAGAAACCGAGGCTGTGCAGCTGCGGCACAAATCTCGGCTACGTCTGGTTCATCATGCAGATGGACTGGAGAATAAATTGTGTGAAAAATAAAACAATAAAATATAGACAGCTAGAAATAAAGAGTTTGTTGTGATGCAGCAAATCAACTCAGAATTTGAGAGCAATTGTTAAGCAGTCACATCTGCAGTAAAAGGAGAAATACTACCACTAAAAAACACCGTCACTTCAGTGGCACAGTACGTAAGTATGTGTTGTGGCAGGTTGTTGTGAGGTCTATAATGTTTGGTAGGTTTAAAGTATAGAAATGCCTATAACGTATCATATGCTGCAGTATTCTTTGTGCTTATGGCAAACTGGTAATTTAATTACATTGAGAGAAGTTTTAAAAAAAAAACACGTTTTGGCACGTGTTTTATGGTGTGTCATT
>VOQJ01022209.1:8993-20829 GCA_015052665.1 Apistogramma diplotaenia | reverse complement strand
ATAAAGGCAGCAACGAGTTGCAGGTCATTTTAAATGCAACGAATCTAAATGCTCAACAAATATGAGCAAACACACAAAGTGTGAGCAGCTTGTCACACAGTGCGTCTGCGAGCTAAAAGAACAGCTGCTGTGTTTCCAGGAGAGAAAAGAGAGAGAAGTTCACTCAGAGATGGAGGAAGAGGAGGAGAGGAAGCAGAGAGGTTCGATTTAAAGGGAAGAACTGCAGAACAAACTGAGCTACACTAACTTTGTGTAACTCAAAGATTGTGTGAAAATGCTGCAGTTCAGTGCTGATAAACAGGTCAGCTTGCTGTACTGTATTTACAGTGAAGCTCTGTGTTGGTGCACAGAGGCTGTTCATGCTCACAGTTACAGGAAGTGAAGCAGAGATGAGTTTGAATCAAAGCTGCTGATGCTGAGATTCACACAGAGCAGTAAACCTCAGAGCAGCTGCAGCTCAGCTGATCACAGCTGCTCACCAACATCATTTACTGGAGCTACAATACAAAGCTGTGGTTCTTCTCTCCATGTGGAGCCACTACAGCTGATCTTAGGGTTCCTCCACCTTCTGAGTCCCACTCATGTTGGTGTTCAGGTGTGGAGGCTCAGTCACCCTCTACAATGTAGGACACAGGAAACAGCTGTGTCCTTCATAACAGATTCAAGCTGAGTGCATTCATTAGGATTAAAGTTTAGATTGGAATAACGTTTGTGTTTCATGTAATATTTTATATTCCAGTAATATATAATGAGGTTCAGTTAGCTTTACACAAAAATAGCTGGTAGAAACGTCCTCCAAAGAGCTACTTTCACTTTCTTTCTTTGACTATATTTCAGAGCCTGGACTTTTTTACTTTTACTTGAGTAAAGAAGTTGAACCAGTACTTTTATAAAAGTATTTTTAAGACAGGTACTTGTACTTGTCAGCTCTGATGTGGTGTATCTTGACATCCTGAAAACACAGCGTGTTTGTTACAGGATCAACAAAGCATTAAGAAGCTGGTTTAAGCTGCATTTCAGATCAAACAGGAGATCCACGTTTGTTCTTCCTTTAATAACTCTTTGACCTCAGTAAGGCACCGCCTGCTTTTTGATTAATATATCCAGTTAGTTTATAATCAGATTCATTTAAATTCAGCTCACACAAAAATATTCCTCGTGTTTTGATGCCCCAGGCAGGTTATTACTCATCCATCCATTTTCTTCTGGGGCTCTAATTCAGGATTTCTTTCTGACACACAGAGACAGACAAACATCCACATATAAGCCAGTTCAGATCAGGATGGTCTTGCTGTGAGGCAGCAGTGATAACCACTGTGCCACCGTGCTGCCCTCCAGGTTATTTGTCCTTGTTAATTACCTGCACCTGCACTAAAAGGCTCCAGGCTCTGGTTTATTTGATCTTTGTTACTGAAGACCAGACGTCAAGTCTAAGCAGTAAATCTGTCTCGCTGGTTTCAGTGCGTTAGTTTTCATCCTCCATGGTACTGTGAGAGCATGGTCCCTGTGAATAGGCTCCATATTTCCAGTGTTACCCAGCCCTGCGGGGCGATAATTTCATCTTTAACACGAGGTAACAGTGCTACGTACAGTTTCTCCTCCTGGATCTTTATGGTATTCCTGTATAGTGAAGATATCATAAACTGTGGACCCAATCCCATCTGCCTATGAATTCAAATGTGAAATGAAGCCCGATGAGCCCCTCAAAGGCACCATAACATTATCAGTGTGACAGAACCCACATGTGTTGGTCATCGGCTCCGCCCCCCTCAGACAGCAGCTCAGACTCGTACCTGCGTCACGCTGCTCCTGTGGGGCTGCAGGGCTTCAGTGATTACAGCTGCTGATCCCACAGCTGCAGAACGAATGATTCAGGCCAAAAAGGCAGTGCTGGTTCTCTGCAGTGATGCCACTGTGAAACTAAAGCAAGGTGTAGTGACGATAATGTTGATTTAATATGAGGATATTACAGATTTAAAGCATTACTGGGAAATCAAACCACTGACGACTGCTCTGGCAGCTTGCATCATCAGCACAGCCTAACTTCATGCTTTACTAAGACTGCAGCTTCCACTTTAAATAAATAAGTCTGACAGATGTGACAAACACCTGAAATTATTAGTAAGTGAAAAGTTGGTGTTGTTGCTGATTTAGTGTGTGTGTAAATATAAATAGAAGTGTGTGTGGTGGGCCTCAGCTCATTCTTGGCTGTGGCTGAATAAACATCCAGTGATGCAGCTGAAGGACGGGCCTGAGGCCTAAAGGAAGAGGAGCTGGCAGACGGATGGTGACGGGGTGGAGGTGGGAGGAAAACTGTCAGGGCAAAGTCACAGAGAAACGGGCCGAAAGGCTGACAGAGACTCTGGAGCACCTTTTCCTGTTTCCTGTCCTCACTTCATGGACTTTGTGCAGCTTTCTGAGCCCAGATTTAAGAAACGCAGCCTACTTTTTGTCTCGGGAGCTCAGAGAGTCCTTTAAGTGTGTCGCTGCTCTTTTTACGGCACCGCTCGCCTCACATCTGATGCACTTCAGGCCCAAGCCGGTGCAGCAGGAGCAGTGAAAGCAGTGCTGGTTTCTCTGATGTCCAAACTGTCTGACAGGCGCTGGGCTGAGAGTAACTTTAGACATAATGGCCTGGTTATATAAGCCTATAGAAACTGTCTGCAGAGGCACGACAGGCAGTCTGTGGGCTGAAATGCAAATTAATCCTCCCAGTCAACTACTAGCAGTTAGCTGGTCCATTATAAAGGTAACAGTATAACATGGGGTGCCTGCAGACCTTTGTAATTTTGTAAAGTGCAGTGTTTTACTGATGTCAGGACGTGACAGGTGTGCAGCAGATGTTAAACCTGCACTAAAACTAATAACAGCAGACATTTGTTTGGTGATCACATATCTAAGGTTCCACAGATGAAAGCAGGGTGTCCTGCTGGATCACCAGAGAAGTGTGGCCACAGCTGCAGCTTTAAAAACGCACACCTGGTGCAGATGTTCCAGGCTGCTGTTTCTTCTGCTCGCTGCTTCTTTAGAGGTTGTACCTGAACAGAGTGGTCGTATAAGTGCTGAAGTCCTTACTCGACCACCCAGACCCTCCACGCCTCCTCCACAGTTTCATTTAATGCCTCTCTGACCGCCTTCATGCGTATATTCAGCCTGTCTACGGTCGGACCGTTTCTCACTGTAAATTTCCAGCCCAGTACACGTTTGAGCTTTGGTTGAATGACAGCGTGTGGGCGCTGCGTTCGCTCGCCACGTCTTTACTTTTCCTGTTTTTGTATTGTTTGTCGCTATGAAAGTACTTCGTGCTCCCTGTGAGTGGCACTGTTCTCTGAGAGTGGGACAGAAGACTCTGCATGCTTTCATCTCTGATACATGACAGCTTTGATGACGCCTAATCGTGATTTCCCTCTCACACTTTCACCCTGTCATTTCCTCACCCTCCCTTTAATCACTCCATCTGCTCCGTTCTTGTTTGCCTCACCTTCCATCATCCTCTTCACTGCAGTAATATCTGATGTCACGGTTGCCATGGGAGCCGTGTGATAAGTTTGCTGGTCGTCTGGTAACTGACTTCAGTCGCGAAACTAA
The DNA here is from genome assembly GCA_015052665.1 of Apistogramma diplotaenia. Taxonomy (NCBI): domain Eukaryota; kingdom Metazoa; phylum Chordata; class Actinopteri; order Cichliformes; family Cichlidae; genus Apistogramma; species Apistogramma diplotaenia. Next base: position 17,241 of record VOQJ01022209.1, on the reverse strand, counting down.
AATGGAAACAAAAAGAACAGAATGAACTGCGCAGGTTTACAGATGGGCGTGTATTGGGTGCGAGCACATCAGGCACGCATCAGTGGACAGTACAGAGCAGAAAAGCTTTCAAAGCAAATGCTCAGGTTGTGTTTTTACAGCTCAGGGTTGCAGTGGTGCTGCAGGAGCAGCAGCTGGAGTGTTAACGATTGAAATCAACTTCAGTAACATTTTCAAACTACTGTCTTCATTATCAGACCAGCGGCTGTCCTCCCAGATCCAAGGACATCCAGAGACTGCCCAAAGTGGGGTTGTGGGGTATTCCAGGCACTTCTGGGAAATCCCAGATTTGACTTCGAGGCCAAATGAACTGAGATCTGTTAAGCAGACTTGCGTCTGCCTGTGGTTCCCAGTTTGAGGTGTTCAGAAAACCTCCAATGGGAGGTGCTCATCCAGAGATAGATACCTGTCTGTGATTGGCTGTCCACAGAAGAGATTCAGGAAGTGATAACACCTTAGCAATTGAAGCGACTCCCAATCAGCGTGAAGAATGTCACTGTTCGGTTTGGTTTTAAAGGGTTAGCGATGCAGCCGGAGTCTCAAAGATCCTCTAACTGCTACAAAGCGAAGCACAGCAGCCACACTGCTTCATGTGTTTATATGTGAAAGCTGAGGAAACTCACTTTGGATGCTTGGATCCGTCACCTGGTTCTTTAGGCTGCACAGCTCGTGACTGTGGATGAGGTCAGCTGTCTCTGCTGCAGCGATGCTGAAGTCGCCGTAGCGCTGCCTTTATGATGGAGAGAGACCCTCTCTGTGTGAGGATGTAGTTCTGCTCTGTGTGGTGATAGATGAGCTGAACACGGAGGACATAAATCACATGTTTAGAGCTGATGTATCAGATACAGGTCAGTGTGTATTTCTGTGAGCAGATCTGCATCTTCTGGGTTAATGTAAGCAGGCCACAGGAAGGAAACCAGGACACTCGTCCAGTTTTCCTGTGGATATGTTTGAAAATGCCTTCTTTTCTCCTCCTCAGGTAAAGAAGATCCTGTTTCCGTCCTTTCTGGCCCACACGTCTTCTCTCCGTTTCTGCCTCTCTGTGATGTTGGGCTGTGGCTGACTGCATGCCTGTGACCAGACTGAAGCTGGGGAAGCTAAAGGTGGTGCGGCGGCAGCTGCTGCAAAGGTACAAAAAATCACCATCATACTCATAGTTAAATGAGGAAAACCTCTGTTAATCCTTCCTTGACCTTGACGGAAGCATCACAGGGTCACGGTAAGGTGTGGAGGATTAGGACATGGGAGAAGATCACTGTGGTGTGCAGAGAATCGGGCCGGGCTCACATTAAGCTGCTCAAAGCTCACCTTAGACACTGCAGTCCACACAAAACATGCTTACATGCAGGTTTGAAGCTTAAGTTCATGTAATGGTGATTCACCAAGCTCCTGTGGATCTACAGGAGCTTGGTGAGAGGAGCTGTGGTGCTGCATGAGGAAACAGGAGTGGAGAGAAGCATGTGAGGGTGGTGCAGGACAGGCATGAGGACAGAGGGACAGCGAGTGACAGATGGGTTCAAGGTGGGGGAGGGATTACATCAGGGATCTGAGCCCTTCCTTGTTTGCAGTGCTGATGGACAGGCTGACAGACGATACTGTGGTCTGCAGTGGGAGCAGGGAGCAGGTGGAGGTATGCGCGGCAGAGAAGAGGGATGAAAGCAAGTGAGACGGTTTGGAGAAAAAAGCAGGAAGCTGAACTAAAGGTGCTTTGATTTTCAGTGAGAGTACATCAGAGGGAGCTTAGCTGAGGTGGAAGGGCAAGGAACTTGATAACGAGCAGGACCACAGCCCAGTGTGTCCTCTGCTAAAGGGGACACTGAACAGCTGTTCTTTAGCATTCAGAGACTTGAAACCACTCACAGACTGCAGGTTCACCCCACGAAGGAGCGGACTGCTGTCCCACAGCACTCTGATTGCTGTGGAATAAGCTTAAAACCAGGAGTGTGCAAAAACAAAAGCACACACTTGGTCATCGCATCGTTTTGCTAAGTCCAGACATGTTCCCTTTATTAAGAAACAAAGCAAGCTTTACTAAAGGCACAGGGATCATCTATGGGACTGAGACACAGGTGAAGGCAGCCATCAGCAGGTGAGGCCTTCCCCACGTCTCCACCTGCATCCCTCCCTACACATAAAGTTGGGCCACGATGGAACAAAGAAAAGGTGGAGGAAGTGTCAGAGTGGGCTCAGTGAAACCACTGGAGCTAAAGCACACACACCCTCTTTTCCTTTAATAAGTCATGAATGTGGTTAATGGTTCTCTGTACAGTTTACCAACAGTTTTCAGTGATGGAGATCCAGCAGTGTCATCAAGGTGAATTACTTTCAGGGTCAGCCTAAGTGTCCTCAGGTGGAGAGACCTGCATTAATGCTTCATGCTGTCAGTGAGAGGCGTTTAATAACACCAAGTACATCAAACTACGGTTTGTTACCCGTCAGTGGGCTCAGGGCTGCAGCTGAAATTAATGTAACTTGATTTAAAGCATCAGAAATGAGTCACGCAGCTTATTTATGCACCACAATAACCTGAGTGCATCTTCTAAAGTGCTGCCTTCATATGTGTGTCGGTTTCAGTAAAATCCTGAGGAACCAGCAGTGTTAAATCTGTGAATCTGAGCCTTTAGCCAACCTGCCATAGATGCTTTTTTACTCTTGATAAATGCCGTCAGCTTCTCGGGGATTGCAGATGCACACGGACCAGTGCGACTGAATCTGGCACACCGTGTTCAAGGCTGAGGGTGTAGAGCAGTCTGAGCTTTGGGCTCACATCCCCACATGAACACGTCTGTAACAGGAAATCACAGGAGTAAATCTCAGTTTGACACTCAGGTGATGTGTTGCTCGAAGTCCATGTTGTGTGAGTGCAGTTTATTCACACACACGCCTGAATGCTTCATTTAGGCGTCACATCCTGATTGGTTTCTCCGTATCAGGTATGAACACCAGCCGTTTGTCTCCTGCCTGGCCGGCCTCTACGGCTGCCAATGGAGGCGATACCAGAGAGCCCGGGCCCAGCCAGGAGAGTGCTGCTGCAGCAAGGTGCACACACACACACACACACACACACACACATGCAGATTGTTGGTTAGTTTGCTGATTGTGCAGACAGTGTTGATTACCCAGCTGGTTCTCCTCAGTCGGGCTTGCTGACTCCAGCTGTCAGTAACTGCTTTTTCTACGGAAAACTGTCAGCACGTGCACACACACACACACACACACACACACACACACACACACAGCAGCTGGTTTTAAAACGCTTCCATCTGCACTTGGTGATATAACATGTCCTCAGCATCAGGGAGTTTAAGCTCCAGTTATGAATATAAACCAGTTCACCTTTAAACTGTTGACTGTCTTCAAGCTTCTTTACCTGTGGAAGCTGTGAGCACCACAGCAGAGTAAGGTAGCGATGCACTGTGAGGTGGAGGTTTGATTGGACGTCTGTGTGTGTCTTGCAGGTGGAGTGTGGCAGTTTTGGCCTCCTGATCCTCACCTTTCTCCTCAGTTTTGTGTTCCTCTATTTCTGGAGTGAAGCCCAGAACGACTACAATGACTTCGACTGGTGCGCCTCACACTCACAGATGTTGGCAGTAGTCACACACTCATGTTCACCTCAGTAACCGCAGAGACCTCCGGTCGCTGGAGGAAAACGTGGGTTCCCCAACCGGTTGGCAAGTGGTTGCTGGGTGAAACTGGTGCACCGAAACCTCCTCGTGATTGCTCTCGTCACTAGCATCTCTCACCATGCAGAGATGCCGATTTATTAGGGACCGTGGCTTCTGGCAGTTTGTGAAAAGCACCTTTGATTTAATCATTAGTTTATGTTTGTGTGTCTCAGAATACCTTTTCCTTTCATCGCGCTCACATGCACTGATTCATGCTCGTGTACAAGAAACTTCCCCCTTTTTAAAAGGTGCTGCTTAGAGCTTCACACATTATTTCAGTACAACACGTAGTTTTCTGTGCAAGTTCAAAATGCTTAAATTGGTTGCAGTATTTTAGGCACTGAAAACTGCTTGGTGATATTTGGGAAACGTCTTTTTGTGCCAGTGTTGTGTGGAGAGCATGCAGGCTGCACACATGTTCAGATCCATCACTTCTAGAGCTACACTGTTGGTCACCAAAAAATGCTGCAGTTTGCATCCGCAAACACACACACCGGCTTTCCCACGACTAATCCATGGCTGTCTGACCTCTTCAGGTTTAACTTTGGGAACCTTGGCTTCTGGTTCCCCTGGTCTCTGGTCCTGCTGGTCGTCGCTGCAGCTCTCTTCACATACATCGCCCTGCTACTGGTATGAACAGCAGTTTCAAATCACCTGTAACCCTTTGTAGTACTGTCCTGTTACCTGTGGCCTCCTGCAGGCAGGTGGCACAGTGACACCAGCAAAGCACTGCTGCTGGTCAGTTAGGCCTTGTGTGTGTGTGTGTGTGTGTGTGTGTGTGTGTGTGCGTCCCTGTTCAGACTGTGGCTGTGTTTCTGCTCTGAGCTTCAAAGTGTTTCATTAGGCACACTCAGAGGTGTGGCTGCCTGTTACAGCGAGAAAGTTTCATATGAAACATAAACAGCATTTGGCTGCTTTTATTCTGCAAAGTCGTTTAGTGATGACATTAACGAGGTCGTTAAACACAAACCAAGTTGATTTTTGGTGTTTAAAGTTTTAAAGATGCCTTTAATCTGCTCTAATGACTACACACCTGTTCAGGTGCTGGCGGTGTGTCTGCTCTCTGAGGGTCAGAGGTTATACCTTCACTGGAGCCACAAGGTATGAACACTGGAATCTAAAATGCATAAGCAGTTTGTGGTTTTCTGGTCTCTCGTGGTCATAAGTTCTGTTTCCTTCCTGCTCCGTGTCAGTCGGGCATCGTGGTGACGCTGGTGTTCTCCGTCACAGCCACCGCCATCCTCTCTGACCTCTGGAGCAAAGAGTGGAAGACTCTGCTGCTCTCCCTGCAGGTGGGCTAAGCGCAAAGACTTAAAGCTTTTCACCAAACACTGTACAGTTAATAGTGACTCATAAATCCCAGTGGGCAAATTATATTCAGTGTTTCTTTTCTCTCTTCAGGTCACAGCACCTTACCTACATGTGGCTGCAGTGTCACTGATGGCGGTTCTTTCCTGGCCGATAGCGTTGCATTTCTTTCGCATGAACAAGAAAAGTAAGCGCTGTGGTTCATGTGCATCTTTGTGAGCTGTAAATATTACAAGTGTATCTGCATCAGTCAAAATCACAGGACAAGTTTGAAAACATATTTGATTATCCATGAACAGCTCTTTATGTTTTCCTTTTTTAAAAATAAAAATGAAAGTAAAGCGACACTCTGTTGAGACGGTGCCCCTTTAGAAAGCCGTAGCAGATGGTCGTGATGAGAGAACAGAAGTGCAGACAGAAGCAGCCTGTCACAACAGCAAAGGAAATACAGGCTGCAGCTGCTGTCCTCCTGAGCTGTCAGTGAACCTGCAGATCTCCCTCCGCCTGCCCTCAGACCTGCACCTTCATACAAACCGAGTCTTTTTTGTTGGTTTCTGACCTCATGTGTTGCCAGCTCTGCCCTTCAGCTGCCATCTGTTTCCTCTTACCTGTCTTCAGGTTGGTTTCTGTGTCCTTTCTTCTCCGCTGAATGGCTTTGACCTCTGTGGCTCATCGCTCTCTTTTGTCTCCATGGGTACTGCCTCCTGTTGCCATGGGGATTCAGCAGGCAGAAGGATGCAGACTCATGCCGGGGGTCTCTCCTGGCATAAACAGATTGTGTAATATGACTCAGTCCTCTTCAGTGTATTGAGATAGACACCTGTGCAAAGTTAAACTGGACACAGAGAGGTTATTAAGGTTATTAAAACCTGCAAAGAAGAGCCATGTGCTGTGTGTCATAACTCTAAAGACTTTTAAGTCAATGATTTAGTCCATAAACTTCTCAGGATGTCCCAGAGGCACTGCCTCCTGCTGGCCATTAAAAATAATGCAGAGGGTAAGGCCGTCTGTTATATGCAAACAAACCTGGCACCTTATTCGAGGCTTAAACATTGGTAAAGACATCGAAGAATGATGCTGTTTCCTGGGAAGGATTTTAATTCCTGTGATGTTGGTTCATGATGTTTTTGGGCAGGTTGTTCAAAGAGGAGACATACGGCAGACCTGCTCTTTTAAAACTTTTCTTTGGGCATCGGCTCCTTTGTCACTCACCTCCAGTCCAGTCCTTCTATCTGAGGCACTGGGCACTGACCTATGAATTATGCAAGCATAGACCAGACGTGTTGTGTGTGCACATAACACACAAAAAGCAAAGAATGCATTTAAACTGCACCTTTAGGCACTTTGTCACCAGCAGCCGGTCACAAAAACACAGCCAACAAGGTGATTCCCAGAGTTTTAGAGACTTGGCCCATCGTTGTTGATGTGTAAAGCTGTTATTTTGTTCCCAGTCGTTTTATCTGTCAGGTCCTCCTCGGATTTGCTCTCTGCCCACTCCCTTCTGGTGCCCATATGGCCGCTGCTGTTAAGCACTATGTTGATCCTATCAAGAAAGATTTACTTGATATTATCCTGATTAAGTTTGAGTTGCTACTGCAGTGTGAGCCTGACTTTAGACCCTTGAACATGTACGTGCTGTATTTGGATTTGTGTGTGTGTGTTGCAAGTGCAGCAGGATGTGTGTGTTCTGTGTGCAGAGCGGTTGAGTCCAGACCAAAGCTAAAGTATTTTCTTTCCTCAGTCCGTCAGGTGGCCGTGCTGGCCCTCTTCCTGTCTGTGCTCTTCGCTCTGTACCTGGTGCCTCTGGGAATGTACTCGCCCTGCATCAAAGAGGCAGGAACCCTGGGACCCGCCCCCACTCTGATTGGGCACAGAGGAGCTCCAATGGTAAGGCTCGGTGAAGCTGTGAGAGCCAAACTAAATCAGTAGCCTGTGCCGTTCTTTTGCTGGTATGGAAACTTGATTTTGGTTTAGTTTCGAACATGCATGCGATGGGTCTGAGTACCAGGTGATGGAGTGACGCGTACCTGGAATTTACCATGATGGTGTAAGTTCAAATATTTGAACTGGTGTGAATCCAGATTAACGTTTGGACGGATGGTGTCAGTTCGGCTCATTACACAGTGATGTGTGGCAGCATCACAATGCTGGAGTCACAGAGCATTTCATATAAACACTCGTGGCGGCTTCCTGTTAGCTTCCACTGAACACTGAACTTCTGCCACTGTCCTAGCTTCAGTCCAGGATTCCCTCTTAAGATGCTCTCACACAGTACCCAGCATGCACTGCGCTGCGCTCTGAATGCCGTCCTCTTCGGTGATTTTTGGGAAAGCCCAGCAGCGAGTGCAGCAGCCTGTGTGAAATATCTGCTCGCGGATGGAAGGACCCCCCTCTGAGACTGTTGTGTGCTTTGTGTAGCTGGCTCCAGAGAACACTGTGATGTCGTTTGAGAGGGCCGTGGAAGCTGGAGGAGAAGGACTGGAGACTGACGTCACCATCAGGTGTGTGTGTACATGCTGCTGTGGCTTTATTTCCCCTGTTACTTATAAAGCATGTGAAGTGTGTATATGAACACAGTGTGTGTGCCTGAAGTAAGATCACCAGATGAGGAGGGTGTGTCAGTGCTTCTGCTTCTCCAACCCCTCCACCACCCCAACATCCACCCACGCTCAGGGTGGATGCATACTCATCAAAATGAGTTTATCGGCTGTGAGTTTGTAGAAAATGAGTGAAGTTCAGTATTTCAGCTGCGACTTGGTCCTGACTTCTATGATAATTGTATCATTTATGGCGTCTCTGCACTTTCTTTAAATGCTTCTGGAGTTGCATTAGTGAGGGGAAAGATGAGCCTCTGCCTTGTGCTCACATGCAGAAAGTTTCCCTCATTTGTTATGATTCCGCTGAGGCAGGATCAATAATGAGAGAGCGAGCCTCCAACGGCTGATCCTGAAACGCGTCGAGTCTGACGGGCGACCGAACGAGAAGAACGAGGAGGGCAGGCGGGAGCTGAAACAGATGCACTGACACCAGTGAAGGTGGGACCGAGTCAGAAAGGAGGGAAACAGACAAATAAAGCACAAAGCAAGAATATCAGTTACATCTAAACAGGCTGCAGAAGTCACACGTTGGACTGAGGCTCATGAATATGTGCAGGTGATAGCAAGAAACAGTTGGTGCATCTCACAGCAAGATATAACAGACTTTGACCGTCGCTGTTACTGTTTTCTTAATGGTGA
>VOQJ01022205.1:2763-17620 GCA_015052665.1 Apistogramma diplotaenia | reverse complement strand
GAAGATAAGTCTTTGAGATGGTTATGGATAATTTTTTCTCTAATGTCTAAAATTTTGTTTGTGAAGAAATCCATGAAGTCGTTACTAGTTAAAGTGAAAGGAATACTTGGCTCAACAGAGCTCTGACTCTTTGTCAGCCTGGCTACAGTGCTGAAAAGAAACCTGAGGTTGTTCTTATTTTCTTCAATTAATGATGAATAGTAAGATGTCCTAGCTGTACGGAGGGTTTTTTTTATACAGCAATAAACTCTTTTTCCAGGCTACATGAGCGACATCTAAATTAGTAAGACGCCATTTCCTCTCCAGCTTGCGGGTTATTTGCTTTAGGCTGTGTGTTTGATTTGAGGCTTTCCTTTTCAGAGGAGCCACAGTATCCAAAGTTGTACGCAGTGAGGATGCATCCAACCATCCAACCTGAACCATCCCTTAGTTATGCTGCAATAGGCCTAGGCTGCTCGGGGGGTTCCCCTGATGTTTCTTTTCATTCACCTCTTTTTACTCTGTTTATAACCCCACTCTGTATTTAATCATTACTTATTATTAATATCTCTCTCTTCCACAGCATGTCTTTTGTCCTGTCTCTCTCTCCTCAGCCCCAACCAGTCGCAGCAGATAACTGCCCCTCCTTGAGCCTGGTTCTGCTGGTGGTTTCTTCCTGTTAAAGTTTTTCCTTCCCACTGTCGCCAAGTGCTTCCTCATAACGGGCAGTTTTAACGACTGTTGGGTTTACTCTGTAATTACTGTAGGGTTTTTAACAAACAATAAAATGCGCCTTGAGGCAACTATTTGCTGTGATTTGACACTGTATACATAAAATTGAATTGAATTGATGATAACAAATTTAACTTTTCTTTTTATTTTACACTTAGGTTGGACAAGGCTAAGAGTCAGAGTTTCAAATGAATTTAAACTTTGTCTGGGTCTTTGAATAATTACTAAGCTGGAATGGAAGATTGTGGCTAATCCTCCTCAACCTGAGCTTCAAGCAGCCTGACAGTTAGTGTGACTCAGGGGTGTTGATTAATTTAAACTAGCATATTCATCCTGCTGTAACCAAGTTTCTGTAAGGCAGAATAAATCAATATGTTGATCAATTATTAAATCATGTACGAACAGGGACTTGAAAGAGAGAGACCTAATGTTTAATAATCCACATTTAACTGTTTTAATCTTTATTCCATTAAATGCACATAAATGAAGTTGCTTTCAGTTGCTTTTAACTCAGGTGCTTCAATAATGACTGTTATTTCTATTTTATTCTCTTTTTAACGTTCAGCTTCTTCTTCTGATGATAATGTTGAGCTCATTGCTTATTCTTTTAATAATGACTGAGTTGTTATTTTTGACAAATTGCTCGCTCTCTAGAAAATTTGTTATCAATATGATGTTTCTCACTCATCTTAAATAATCAAACTTTTGGTCTTCAATATGCCTTTTAAAAGGCAGAGCAACTATGGAAGAACACAGCTTTGGTTGTGAATATTTCAGAGAACTTCTGCACTCTTATAATGAGGCCAGGAAAGAGTCTAGATCCTCTTACATCAATAATTTCATGAATCATAATAAAAAGTGCATTCATTGCCTTTTCTCTGTTTCCATTTCTTTATTTCCATCTAACTATTTAATCAGTGTTTGCTCTTTTAAAAGTGCTTAAATAAATTAATAAAAAATAATAAAGTTGGCTTGGCTTGGCTAACTACAGTAATAGGCAAGATGAAATCATCATGCTTGTTAGAGATATTATCTCCTTATTTGGGGCTCCACCAGCATTGGTCAGTAATTGTGGTCCATTATTAACTGTTCACTGAGGCAAGGTTGTGTCACCCTACTATAAACATGCTGCGGTAACTCCTACTTCGAAATAAATCTTACCTTGATGCTCACTCTCTTCTGAATTTTTAGCTTATTTCAAAATTTGTTGCCTTTTGTTGCAAAATTATAGAAAGTTGCAGAATATCAATTCCGTTGCAGTCTGGTTTTGAAAAGCAGCACTCTACTGAGACTGCTCTTTTGAAGGACTATAATGTTTTTTTGATGGCTTCTGACACAAGTAAATATTCTGTACTTGATCTACTTTACCTTATTGTAGCATTTGATACTGTTGATCATAAAATGTTAGTTAATATGCTTCTGTTTTTTCTCTCTGGCTCAGCATTAGATTGGTTTTCTTCCTATTTATCTGTTCCCTTCAGGAAACAGTTGTTGTGGTTCCACACTATATAAATAAATTTGAATTGAATCAATATCTATGCTCATGATGTTCAGCTTTATATTTTTAAGGCTGTTTATTGTATTCCATGTCTTAACTTGGATTTGTAATGCTATTATAGAACTTAATTTTCTTATTTATTTTACTACATTTTTGTAAGCACTTTGTGACTGTCTGTTAAAAAAAACTAAACTAGTAATTATAAAAAAGTGAGTAAGTAAGTAAAGTGGTCTTAAGCAGTCCCTTTGAGATTCTGTCAGAAAAGGCATCCAACATAAAGTTGTTTTTAAAGTGGTCTTGTGCAATACTTGTTCAGGCTTTCTAGTTCAACACAGGGAGATGAAGCTTGCCTGTCAGTTGATCCATCTATCATTCACTGAAACCTCATCAGGAAGGGGCTCAGTGTAAGCATGAGTGTCAAGAAGATATTTTTAAGGATAGGAGGAAAGGCAAATTACACAAGAACTGGATTTAAAATCAGTTCCATCAGGTCTTATCCAAACTTAAAATTTTTGGTTCAAACTGTTAACAGTATGTACGGAGCAAGTAAAGAGAGCGGTACAGCAGCGGTACAGCTGACCAACTGTCATGGTTTGGAGCTGCATTTCAACTAGCTGCATGGAGGACTTTTCATAACTGATGGAATTACGGATGCAGAAAAAGGACCCATCAGCTTTTGTTGGGGGGGGGCTGGAGCCTATCCCAGCTGTCATGGGGTGAGAGGCAGGGTACACCCTGTACAGGTTGCCAACCTATTGCAGGGCTAATACAGAGAGACAGATGACCATTCGCACCTATGGGCAATTTAGAGTATCCAATTAACTTAACTCCACTCAGTAAGTGCATGTCTTTGGACTGTGGGACGCAGACACAGGGAGAATATGCAGACTCCACACAGAGGGAAAAAGCCTGAACCAAGGTGGAATTGAATCCAGACCTTCCAGATGTCATTCTGTATCAGGCAGCAGTGCGAACCACCATGCCACCCGGGATAAGTAAAAGAATGAATGGATGAATGGATTTTGTTGCATCATGCAATATCATCTGGAGAGTATCGAATTGGCAAAGCCTTTGTTTTTTGACATGGCAATGAACCAAACACTACCAGTATAGTAAAAGCATACCTGGATAGTGTCTTGATGCATGCTCAATCATGCAGGTAAGGAAAACTAATCAGTGGTAGAAACATTTTGTCACGCATCTAAGTGACTTCTTCAGTATCAACTGACTTGCAGGTTTCCCCAACCTGATCAACAGTGTATTTACACACACACCACCAACGATGTGGACAAGTGGGTGAAGAATTTGTCTCACAAACAACTGAATCAAGCAGAGACATACATCCTTGTGAAAGGATTGAACTTTGCTGTCAAGCTGAGACAAATCCTGCGATGTGGAACAGATCACAGCCACAGAATCGGAAACAACATTGCAGATGTGGAAGAGGAGCAACTGTAGATGAACGTTAGAGTCGGTAAGAACAGCAATATCATGATGCTTCCACAATGGTAGGTGCAGTTTTCCTAAACAAGACAAGACTCTCATGAGAAAAATTTTCTTTAAACAATGACAAAACTACTTATGAGCTACTGAAATGAGGCCCAGATAGTGGCTACAGGAAAAAAGATGATAGATTATCTTGAGGCAATTAAAATAGGGTGCTACTGACAAGACCTCATAATACAGATTATATCCAGAGGAAGCTGCACCAAGTCTGTTTCACTTACCTAAGATGTATAAACAGGGTCTCCCTTTGAATTTGATCAACCCCGTTACATACAGTATCTGGTAGTTTTTGGATTTGGTCCTCAGCTGATTGGTGGACAGCTCCAAACACCATGTTCAGAACATTTTGAATTTTGTGGAGAAGGTTATAGAAGGTGATATCATTATGGATGCAGATGAAACAATGGTCTCTTGTGATTTTACATCACTTTTCACTTCTGTTCCAGTAACTGAAGCAGTGGAGGTAGTTAATAAGAGATTACAGAACTATCCCACCCTCAGACCCAACCAAGTTTGTCTGCTCTTCAAACTTTGTACTATCCACATATTTCACATGTAAGAACCAGTACTGCTAGCAGAAATGAGCACACTGTGGGTTCCTGAGTCTTACCCACTGTGGCTAACTCATATGTGGAAAAAGTGGAAAAGAGGGCTCTGTTATCCTGTCTTGGAACACCACCAAACCATTGGGTCAGGTATGTGGATGACCCCTGGGAGATAATCTAATGTTTGAACATACCACAATTCATGTATCACATTAACTCTGTGGACAAACACATCAAATTCACCAGTGAGGATATGACTGTGAAATTACCATCAATACTGGGGACATTTGAAAGTCGATGTGTACCATAAAAGCCAATGCATACAAATCAGTATTTAAGGTTTAACTCTCATCACTCATTGGAGCACAAAGTAGGCGTCATCAGGATGCTAGAATACAGCGGACACCCATGGCATGCATGGCCATTGATCAATGATCATGACAATTTGCATATTAATGATCACGAAACTGAACTCATGGTCCTCTGTTAGTCTTTGCTGCTACTTTCAGGCAATATACAAATGTGTGCTTTATACTGCAGGTTTGGGAAAACCTGTGGTCAGCTGAGACTGAAGAAGTCACTTGGATTAGTGATGAAATGTTTCTTCTACTGAAATGCTTCGTCCAGATGAACAGAATGAGCTTCTGTTATCCCAGGATACAAAACCTCAACAGCACTGAAGCAGTGTGTGAGTGAATGGAACAAAAAACGTAACGTTTTGATATGTCATTCAATAAGCCTGAATAAGTATTCCTGAAAAGTACTAAAGCAAATTAACAAAACAACTTAGCCTAAGAGAGTTCAACCTGTGCTGAAGAACAAAGGTGATCATACTTTCAAACTTGTGAGAATTATACAAACCCAGTTTTTGCCCTATGTGCTGTATTTTTATTTATGTTTGCATGTTTCTAGGCATCTGGCATACTTAAGTGGAAATCTTTTAAAGAACAACCATATGTCCAGAATGTCTTTGACAGACTTGATTTGAAATGGAATAGCCACCAGTTTGTGAAACTTAAACTTAACAAGGGCTGCATCTATCGGTTATTTTAGTAACTGAGGATTCTATCGATTATTCCATCAATTTTAGAATAGAATAGAATAGAATAGAATAGAATAGAATAGAGCAATTAATTGAGCATCAGATAAGAAACCCTTTTGTCTTGTTAATGAGCAATCGTAAATATTCAAAATAAAATAAAAAAAACAGGATTTTTAAAACAAACTGCTCATTGGTTTCCATTTTAGATATTTTAATGTTTATAAACATTTTACTGGACTCAACATCTGCCAATAAAACCTAGACAACTGAAGGAGAGCTTTAGGCTCACATACATTACATACATATGCCATATGGCTTATTCAGTTCAATAACATTTTATTTATACAGCACCAAATCACAACAAATAGTTGCCTCAGGGCACTTTTTATTGTAAGGTAAAGACCCTACAATAATTACATTCACACCCTACATAATTGCATTCATATATTTTTCTTTTTTTAACATTTTCTTCAAAGCAAAGATTAATCATTAATGACAAGTATAGTAAGGGCCAAGAGAATAAGGTATAGATACAACGTAAACTAAGGCGTCAAGTGGAAAAGCCTTGACTGTCTTCTTGGAAGGCTGTCTTACATCACAAGAGTTCTGGCAGGATTATTTCTCCTGGAAAAGCAGATTTGGTGTGTTCATGTGTGTGTGTTTGTCCGTGTTTCTGCACATTTAATTGTGCAACTGAATGAAGCTTTTAAAGAAGCATTGTGGCTGCAATGAGAAAAAGTGAGCATATCGCTGTTCTCAGAACTGAGGTGTGCCCTGTGCTTTGATGCAGGGTGTAGATGTTAATAATTTATGTTAATTATTAACATGTTAATAATTAATGTTAATAATAATTCAGTGTCCAATCCAACAGTCCCAGATGAGTGGCTCACATTTTTACTAGACTATGAAAAAAAGCATTTATTTTTATATTATTAAATATTAATACAATTAAATTTAATTAATAAAGTAATTTATTTATTTTATGCTAATTTAAATCTGCAAAAAGCCTTGAATTATAGTAGTATAGCCCACCCCATGCCCCCCTTTATATTCACCCTTGCTTCCTACTGGTAACACTGTGATATAAAGCAAGTCTTAAGGTGCTAAACAAGACATCATATCAGATGTAACTGCAGACCTTTTGCTGTGTTAAACAAACATCAGTGGATGGGAGCAGCTACAAAGTTTGCTTTCCCTCACGCTGAACAGGTGGTTTGATGAAGGACTCCCACCAGCTTGTTTCCAGTCATGTTTTTAATGGTGATTGCAGGAACACGTGCTGCTGTTTTGTTTACTTTCACTCCACCTGAGCTCACTGTTTCAGTAATGACTCCACGTATTTGTTCTTGGAGGTGTGTGTATAGCCAGACTCCAGCTAAACTGCAACAGCATCATCATCACTACTGCTGTAAGTGTTAACTTGAAAAACTAGGGGCTTCATTGGCTTTTTATTTGCATGTGTTATCCTAAATGTGTGTGTATGTATACATATATATATATATACATGGTAAAGACCCCACAATAATCAACCCCCCTATGAGCAAGAACTTGGTGAGAGTGGGAAGGAAAAACTCCCTTTTAACAGGAAGTAAGCTCCAACAGAACCAGGCTCAGCCATGATTGGTTGGGGCTGATGGGAGAGAGACAGGACAAAAGACATGCTGTGGAAGAGAGACAGAGATTAATAATAATGAATAATTAAATGCAGAGTGGGGTATAAACGCGTAGCAACTACAGGAGGGAATATGAGACAAAATGACATTAGACAAGAAGAAACAAATGAATTTGAATTAAGAGTAACATGAAGGGAGGATGACAAAGGAGAATACAAGGAGGAGTATGAAAGGAGTAAACCAAACAAGAGAAAAGGTTCCTGAACATCGGCTCAGCTCTGTTCTCAGCTTCCTCCTTTCTCTGTTATCTGATGAGTCTCACTTAGCCTGTCATGGCTGACTGATCGAGGCAGCCCATCACAATTGCCGACACCCCCTTCCACGATGTAAATAACCTCCCTGCTGGTTCAAGGTGGGACATCACTCCAGCTCCATTAGTTTATTCTATTATCACACGAAGACTGGGGGTAGACGTTGGGGTCTGTAAGGACGACATGAGAGAGCTGAACTGGCTGCATGAAGAAGGGGGTGTTGGGGTATGAGTAAGGAGAGATGATGTTTCCTACACTGAAAATGAGGTAGGAAGGATGGAGATGGCCAAGAGAAAATAGGAAAGATAGAGAAAGAGTGAGAGAGATATAATGCAGAATGATAGAGAGAAGCAATCTAAAGGAGACAGATGGACTTGAAAACATGGGAACGTGTGTGTGTGTGTGTGTGTACCTCAACTTCTTATAAACACTAAAGATTCATTGTCACTATGAAAAAGTAAAAGTATAAACAGCAGAGAAACAGAGACGTTTCTTACTTTTTTTCTTCAGCAGCAGCAATACAATTCATAATGTCCTAGTATGGTTTCATCACATATTTTAGCTCAATCTTCACTTGCCACCTTTTTCTTGAGAACTTGCAAGAGTATCTCACAGCCTCTTAGCATCCACCGGGTCACTGCTGAGCCACTCGCCAGTAGGTCTAGGGCTCAGGTTGTATTTCAGCCAAAATAAGCACAATTTATAAAATAGAAGATATTACTTTGCAAATCAAGTCTCTTGTGTCCATCCTGAACAGTTCTTCTGCTATTCGGTTTTCATTTCAGTATTGCATATAGCTGTAAATTCCACATAGAGAGGTGCATATGAAGACAGTAGGTAGCCAGGCTCTTGTAGTCTATGTGGATGTTAGCTTAGCCACCGTTAGCTCTTTAGTAGATTGTCCCGAGCAGCCAGGACATGAGGCCGGCTGGGCAGTCGTGAGGATGAAGCCTGGTCCTTGCTGACTGCCTTCCAGGTGTTGAGACAGGTTTTGTCCTGTAAAAAAATAAGAGTTAATTCCAAACAAAGTAAATCGTTCATAAGGTTATGCGAGAGGGAGCCAACAGTGGTACCTTATTGATACAACGATGTGGCAACGAACACGTGAGTGATGAGTAACTTCACACAGGTGTGGAAACCACTGCAGGGATCTGAGGGCAGGGGAACTAGGAAGATCCACCTTGACAAGTGACACCCACCGCAAAGAACAACAATGCAGCCCTCCAACCCTTGCTGTCTCTACAGAACACAGTAGCAAGCAATTTTCAGAAGAAGGTAGGCTATTTGTTTTTTTATATATAACATATGTTCTATTATAGCCACACTACTGCAGCAGCTGATACCACAGCTCCACAGGCACTGCCGGGAATCTGCACTTGCAACCCAATATCCCGATGACTGAGCGCTTGAACCTCGTGTTTTGTGAATGGCTGCATTATTATGTTGCTTGTCTAAATAATATATAATATACCTACTGCACACTTCCACATACATGCTTGTATTGTATATGATATTGATCAGTTATTGTCAGTGCACAGCTTTTACATCATGGCTTACTCCCTGCTTGGTTGGTGCTGAAACGCTTCAGCAGGGCCAGTTTGTGAAGTAAAGGCTATGAAACAAGGTAGGAGCACAGTGATAATGGTACTGATAGAGTCACTCATGCTTCACCTCTCTGTCACTTTCTCTCCTGGCCCATAAATCTGCCCCCACCTCCCCACCCGCACCCCAAGAACCTCCTCTGTATATCAAAGGGAAAAAACTGCCTTCAGTGGTCAGATCTATCTGATCCTATCTCTTTTCTCACTGGCTTTAATGTAAGCAGATTCCCAATCAGCCAGGATGAATCCAATCAGGGAGAAGGGGGGGAGGCGCAACAATCTAGGGTGCTTTTCCCAATGACTGCTGCAGGCCAGGAGATTAGAGGACAGCAGGAGTGAGGCAGCTACGGGGTGGGGGGTTAGAAAGACAGAGTTTCTATGATGAAGAAGAAGGCTTTCATTCAGTGACACAACACTAAATCACACATGCATTCATCACCTTCACGTCTATTTGTCGAACCCCCTTTCAACCCCGTTTAAGATATAGAAATGCAAATTCCCCTCCTCCTTCCCTATTCACTTTTTTCTGCATTATTTCTACCACATAGACACCAAGTAGAATGGGAGGGAGGATAGTGTTCTTCAAATGAGCGTAACTACTGGTTGATTTATCCTCAAACTTTCCTCCCTCCTTCTCTCCCTTTGCATTTCTTCATCCTTCCACCACCGACGCCCGGTGACGGCTCTCCTTCCTCTCATCTCTCATGTCTAAAGCTTAACTTCATTGTCTCAAGCCCCTCTCTGCTTTCATCTTAAGACAAAGATTTATGTAAATCTTTGGGCCAGCGTTAATGTGGAGCGCCATGTGAGAAATAGCATCCCTAAATCGTGGCATTGTTGTTGAAAATGACAAGGCAGGCCCGTTAATCCTACAATGCGATCATCCAAATGTGTCATAATGCTGTGTGTAGGCAGGCGAATCTGAATATCAAAAAGACACTGTGCACCTCTTATACTGCGCCTTCAAGACTTCCAGCACTAATGCACTACTATCTCCCTCTTTCTCTTTCTCTGCCATTTTTCCTTACGGAAGTCACCCTGCCTGTCACTTCTCCAGCATTCAGAACAAGGAATAAAACACATAAGATGCCACAGTCTCAAGTTTGTTGCAGAGCATAAATCCTCATCGCATTTCGCTGCTTTTCTCCCACATATGAAGATTTGATTCATTCGGATAATGACAAACTACATCTGCGTAATCACTTAAGTGGCCGCGATTGTGAGCTGAAATAAATCGATAGCTTCTGCTTTGTCACTAAGATTTATTTTTTTTCAGAGACATCAATATGAGGCTTTGTGGCAGAACAATGCACAGACACAAAGAGAGACAAAGGACTGGAGCAACATGCTGAGTCAAGTCACTGCATGTATGGAGCATTTAGCTAACAATTAGTTACCTTCTCTTCCCTTATTTGTGATGTGCAGAGGAGGCAGCACCGGCTCTTATTTGTGAGCTTAGTAAAAGTCTTACGAGGGTTCATTTGATGGCAGAAATTGACAGTGGAAGCAGGGCACAGACCAAGGAGTGTGATAGCTGCTGCTTTTGAGCCATGAAACAGGCATGACAATCAATTGGACAGGGTACAAGGCTGGTGAATGATAATGTTAATGATTAGCAGACGTGTTGAAAGACTCGTCCTTGATTGGCCGTGAAATAAACAGGTTCGGCGTTACCTCCTGACACTGTGACACCTTCTCATCTGACCCCTTCTTTCTCAGTCTCCCCTGCTCCCCTCCACCTCCCTGCTTCATTCCTCTGCCATCCAATTGGGGAGGACCCCCGAAGGGGGATTTTGTCAGGGAGAATAGCGCCGTTGATCTTAAAGGCTTAAGACCCTACTGTACCTGTCAACAGCGTGGCTTTGGCGCTGACGACCAGCGGCTTAAGTCATT
Organism: Apistogramma diplotaenia; assembly: GCA_015052665.1. Lineage (NCBI taxonomy): Eukaryota > Metazoa > Chordata > Actinopteri > Cichliformes > Cichlidae > Apistogramma > Apistogramma diplotaenia. Next base: position 6,900 of record VOQJ01022205.1, on the reverse strand, counting down.
TGAAGTTGCTTTTTTTTAACAAGTAGGGGAGGAGGCGCAGCGTGTGCTGACAACGAGTCAAGGTCTTGAAATAATTCCATCCCTCTGAATAACCAGAGGTGTCTGTCTGACTTAATCCCTCCGCCACTGCGCACACACTTTTAGGTAGTTATAAAAGTCGGTTGTGGGGTTGATAATGGCAGAGAGGAGAGCAGCCCGGTGTGTCAGGCTGTACGCCAGCTTCTTCAGAACATCACATTCCTTAAATCAAATTAAGAAATAATTGTAACTCAGTTGTTAGGATTAGCAATCTTTTGTGATACCATCTATCAGGTCACTGGTGACCCGTCTAAGGGCTAAAGGACGCCGTTGGTTTAGGTCCTCCCCTTTTTATCAGAGTTCAATAAAAAAGAAAACTGTAAGATTAAATAAATGAGACGTCATTTCAAGCGTAACAGTTTCAGGTTTCTATTCCTTCGTGGCTAAAACCAAACCTGATCACAGACAGGTTACCAGGTACCTGGTTAAACATGACCCAGAACCAATATATTAAATACGATGATAAATTAATCTTTTGAATGGTATCTCAAAAATTATCTAAAAAAAATGAAAAACAGTATAAAACAATAAAATGTTTGTCACACAAAGTTTTTGATCCTTCTTCAGCCGTTGGAATCAAGGACATGCCAAAGGTGCACGTGAGGAATCACACCTGAGGTATAATATCAGTTCTATCAGTCAGAAAATGACTGAAAGCACCATTGTTCAGCAGAGTTCTAACATCGTTGCTGTTCTAAGGTGTGGGATTTGTTTGTGCATTGTTATTGCTGTAATATTTGCTTGTATTAAAATGAATGATTTGATTTTTAATCTCTTTCCTGAGCAAGCCTTCGCTCCTTGCTTTTCTCTGTTTCTTCCCCTCTTATTGGGTCTCATTACTTTGCTTTCACTGTCTTTCTCTTGGCTGGGATAATCCCCCCTGTAGGGGACTTCAAAGTGCAGGCCGGCTAGGGAAAAGCCTTAATTACCCATTTGCCTTGAAACTCAAGCCAAATCACAACTCGCTTGGGTCTGTCCAATGCCGCATTCCTACCTCCCTCGGTCTAATTGTGGGTCTGGATTTCTTTTTTCGCCCTCTCCTCTGCTGTGCAATTGGAAAGATGAAATTAAATCAAAATAAGAGCGAAAATGTGAAAATGTTGAAGCAGGTGATGAGAGAATTAATGACCTTATTTCAGGGCGCTGATTTTCCCCCTGTGTTGCCTTCCTAGAAGACAGAAAGGTGGATGCAAGGATTCATTATCTTAGGGGCCGTGCTGCTATCATGTAGATTTCTGTATTTTCATCGTAAATGCTGGTATTCAAAGGCACAGGAGTGCAGGGCTGTGAGAGATGAAAACAATAACTATTCCTCTTGTCTGTTTTGTTTTTGTATAATAGAAAAATAGCTCACTCCATTTGACCAAAGATTCCTTTGACTTCTTTGAATCCGATTTAATTATTGTGACTTGTCATTTATTCATTGTCATATTTGGAAAAATATTGAGCCTCACTGATTGATAGCGAGGTTCAAAACTTTAACAAGCAGCAAAGCCACCTCTTGTGTGGCGCGCTCTTTTTGACAAGGGCTGTCAATCAGTGCAGCAAGTGAGAGAAAAGACAGCTATTGTGGATGGTAATTAATTTCAAATTAGATTAATAAACTGGATGTTATATTTTCACTGAGGGGTTCAGGTTTTACTTATAGATGTTAAAATGGGGATTGAAGTGTGCCTTTAATGACTCCGTTTCCACAACTACACAGAAAATTTGCAATAAAGAGTAATTGATATTTGTCCCAACTGTCAGATGGATAAATGCAGAGCTTGAATTTTTTCTCTAAATGGCTGTAGTTATGCAAGAATAAGCTCTGCATGTTGCATATGCACATAAGTATGAAGGCCTCCTGTTACTACATACTGTGTAGTGAAAATAGTATGTGTAGAATGTAGTTGTGTCAGTGATGATACAGGTACAGTTAAACTGCTGAAATGACACTTATTTAAATGACAGTTGCTTAGTGATGTAACATCATGATCAGAGCATCAGATTTGACTTTGTGATCATGATGTTAATGTTTTACATCAAATGTCCTGCAACTTTGTTTGTGTGTGTTTTTTCGTCAAATGAATGAAACGGAGGCTATAACGTACAGAAACAAGTTATGTACTGTATCATAATTTGTTCATTATTAACACAATTGGAATTCGATTTTTGAACATCACAGTTATAATTAATATGCTGTGACACGACTACTGTAATCAAGACGGCAGTGTGTTAAGATGCCTTGTTTAATCCTTGATTAAATGAGATCACAGATAGATAGATAGATAGATAGATAGATAGATAGATAGATAGATAGATAGATAGATAGATAGATAGATAGATAGATATTGCTATTTTATATTTTGTACATTATATTGTATATCTGTCTGTGCACCCATCCACTGTCTTTCTCTCATGAAAGGCAGAAGGCCCACTGATCACGTCTAACACAGACAGACCACCACACACTAATGCCACACACACTCATACACACTGTGTGTGTATATATATATATATATATATATATATATATACTTGTTTATATGCATGCATTTACTTTTGTCATACAGTACAATTTAAAAAAGGAGAAGCAGACAGTGGAAGTCTGAATGTCATGTTTACTGTAACCAGCCAATGGCGTCCACTGGCTGGACCTCAGTGACATAGAGAACACAAGCTCCAGCCTATGAGTTCATGTATTTAAATAAAGCAACTTTAAAAACAGTGTTACATCCCTCCTCCAAAGAAGTCCCAGCCCCTCTGCATTCAAACATTACAAACCAAAAATCACATGGTCTCACGTCAGCCCACTTCTACATTGCATTTTTATAACTGAATTTCAGTACAAACATGGGGCGAGCTGTCAGTGTGTGTGTGTGTGTGTGTGTGTGTGTGTGTGTGTGTGTGTGTGTGATACAAACAGCATATAAGAAAATGTCATGAGTGGCTTCAAGTGTTTCGTCAAAGCCACGATGATTTTCTTCAGCACCTCTCTCACTGCAGGTGTTGGTGTGATGGTGGTTTCTGTGGTCCACTGCAGCAGCTCGAAATGTGCGCCGTTAAAACGCGGTCGTTTCAGAGCTTTACTAGATTCGTTAAGAATGCGTGAGAGGCTGATGCTGTCATTGTGTTTGTTTTCCTGTGGTCCCTTTCTGTTTAACCAGCTCAAAGAACAAACGGAGACAAGTAAGCAAAGGATGGAGAATTGTAATAGCTTGTATTTGTGCTCTGTTCTCATGCCGAGAAATATCAACGTGGAAGGCATGTGCCTGGAAACTGACATGGAGTCACAAAGGTCAAACAGAACAGCCATGCCCACTCTCCTCCCCCAACAACACGGGGAAGTCGCTCTCAGTGCCAGTTAGAAATCACAAAGAAAATCAAACAAAACGAAAAACAGTGTATTCATAAAAAACTATGTACAACCAATGGAGTGGTAAACAAAACATCAGTGTGTTTCTGTCACTAAAAGGCTGCATAACAACCTTTATTTGATCCCATTCTGTACAACATGATTCATTACAACAGTACAAATTCATCAGGTTCTGTTAGTCCTGTATGCTGAGAGGAAAAACAGGTTGTGGCAGCCGGTGAGTTGGAGTTGTCATTAAATTTACCCTCCCCTCTGCACCCAATACAAGAGCAAGACGTCTTGAGGTACTCACAGTACCCTATTCACAAAGGATGCACATAGTCTACAAGTTAAAAAAAAAAAGAAAAAGACAAGTTCTTTAGGAACGACAGCAAGTGCCTACACATGTATTTCAAACCATCCATGAAGAATAATCCATTCTAGAAGAAGAAAAATAGATACAAGTCAGGATTCTCGATGCAAAAACAGGGCCCGAGGGAGCAAACCTCCCCCTCCCCACACCTCAACACCCCACTACCAAATCCAAGTGTGTTACAGCTTTTTTTTCAATTCATTTATTTATTTATTATTTTTTTTATTTCATTACACCCAAGGCAGAATAAAAATTACTAAAACTTAAGACTTTTACAATTACAGTGACAAAAACAGTTTAAGAGACCCACAATTTAAACTGGACTGTAAAATTTTTATAAAACAAAACA
>VOQJ01022202.1:4946-22619 GCA_015052665.1 Apistogramma diplotaenia | reverse complement strand
TTTTTCTTATATTTATATTTTAGAGTATATGTAAGAGAAATATATATATATATATATATATATATATATATATATATATATATATATATATAGTCATATGCTGGTGACATATTTGGTGAATTCTGTTAAAGATGGAATGAGGTAAGACAAAATTAGGTAAACTGAATAGCATACAGTCCTGGAGTGCATGACCCATCCACCGTGCTTAGTTTTGTATCTGCACTAACTGGAAGCAGCACACAACACTAGCACTGGTCTGTAGTTGTATGTAGAGGGTCCTAGTTTAGTCTACTTGGTGCTAAGGACAGAGTCAGAGCAGTGTGTTGACAGACACCAGTGCTCTTCTACAATCCAGGGCCCATGTGCACTGACAGCTGTCAGCTACCTTGGCCATCATCTGTCTTTCTCTGAGATGCACACATGCACCTCCATGTATGCATGAACACACACACTGACATAATATTTCCTTTGCACACATGCATGCACACATGTGTAAATAGAAACACGCACAGATCCACAGAGGAGAAAGCTGGCCCAGAGTCTTAGTTCAGTCTACCTCTCTCTCAGTTTCTCTTTATCCATCCCTCTCTCTTTCTACCAGCCAAAGCTAGGGATACTGAGCGCCAGCCACCCGTGAGATGAGCGATTTAGTAATTGTGCAGCTGGCAGCCCAGGCATGGGGGCTTGTGCAGTAGTAGTGGACACTGTGGCAAGTATGGACATAAAGACTACTCCAGTGGAGAGAAAATAAAGAAGGAGATGCAGAAAGAAGAAAAAAAACAGACAAATAGAAGCAGAAAGATGAACATTTTAATGGAACTGGGGAAGTTCTTGAAAAAGAAATTTAAGAAAAATTAATGGATGTACTGTAAGGACAGAGAGAGAGAAGAGAGTGGGTGCAGGCTCATCTCGGTATGTGGGTGGAAGCTTTTGAGTTTTGAAGAGAAGCAACAGTATTGGCATGGGAGAAAGGGAGCAAGGGAGGAGGAGAAGGGGGGCAGTGATTTGAAGAGAAAAAGGAGGGAGTGAGGGATGGGGGTGGAAAAGCAGCAATTAGTGTAATTAGAAGACCAGCTTTAGCAAGGCACTGACAATATGTCACCTCTCATTATAACCCATAAGCAAACATAGCAGCCTAATTCAAAGCAGCACCCATTCTCTAGACAGTTCCCTGTGTCAATGCAGATTTTGTTCTCCACAGTCACGCTCGGCTGCATATCATTGACTTGCCAATACAACATGAGGCTTTTGGATCCAGAATATAGAGTCCAGTCTGGGAGAGAGAGACCCAAACAATAGCAAGGTCCAACTAGCATGCTGCTGGAGTATGGGATGTTTGGCAGCCAAACAGAGAGGACTCAGAACCCTTGTTAGAATACAGTGAGATTGATTAATTCAGATGGATGAAATGTGTTAGATGTTTGTACAGAGGTGGTTTGAATAGTGGATTATATGTTGATTTGGATTTAACGTTTGGACAATTATGACATGAGAAGCGCATTGTGTTTTAAAGCTGCGGACACATTTCACTGAACAGTTTTGTAGCTGTGTAAAAACAGTATTACACATCCATATGCCAATAAGCTAAGCTAAGCAAAAAATATTGACAATAATTTGCAGTAATGTACATTTTATTATATCATATTTGCTCATCATTGCATCCCGTTCCTGATCATTTACACATCTTCCAGAACCTGTGTTTTCATGGCAACCCTTCTGTACTCCAAAGGAATTCTCCTTCTTTTTTCTAGTCTGTCTGTCTGATAGCAAACGGCCCATTAAAACTTTACCATTGCAACATAAACACTTTACAGAAACAGACATGTTTTCTGTTGTGGCTCAGCTTCTTTTTTTCACCCCTCTGTGACATGACACAGGGCTGCTGAGCCAAGTGACTGTGACAAATTGGGATTGGAAATGACAAAATAGGCTATTTAATAAGCATGGCAGAGGGGATTGGACTCTGGTGTTGGGTTCACTCGAATAAGCAGACTGTCTGAACTCCTCCTGGGCCTGGCTTTGATGACAGCTTTCATCCATCTGATGGGGGAGATTCTGGCAATGGAAGTTGGAGCCCTGTATGCCTGCTATCTACAGAGTGTGTGTATTATGCTGTGCATGCTCGTGTGTGTGTGTGTGTGGGTGGGTGTGTGGGTGTGTGTGTGTGTGTGCATAGGAATGGTTTTGTGTAAATGCAAAACCAATGCACACATCAATCCGAAACACAGATATACTGTGGTGAGCGAAGGGGCCCAGAGGGAATAAATGTGGCCATGTGTTAACCTCAGGCTATTAACTTCTAAATATAAACTCCTTCCGTCAGATTGTAATCACTTGTGCTGTTTTTGTCACCGAGGCCCCTGAAATGAGAAGCTGTTATTAGGGGAGAGATGCAGCGATTTTCCCTAATGATACTAGGTTCAACTGACTTGTCAGATTTTGTTAGTGTGTGGGTGCAGGCGGAAATATTTGCCTGCATATATAGATGTTGGAAAATATCTGATGACTGATGTCCATGTGTTCAATAAACAGTGATTATTTGTTTCAAGATGCTAGAACATGAGGAAATGTATTTTAAAGTAATGCTGAATGGAGGTTGAAATGATAAAGGAATGGGAGGAAAAGGTATAAAGACAGGATGAAGTGTGAGTAAAAGCCGAAAAAGAAAAGGCAACAAAGTGGCAAAGAGAAAGAAGTGTTAGCAGGCAGCTAAAAAGCAATAATAGGGTTCAGAAGTTGATGACAGTGTGTTTGAAACAGACTCAAAGACAAAGAAAAGAAAGGGGGGATGGAATATAAAAGAAAAAGAAGTAAAGGGAAAGTGAGGAAGGGAACAAATGGTAGGTTGGGTGAGAGAAAAGTTTATTGTGGTGTACAAGCTTGAATACATTAACAAAATAAAATACTAGGATTTGCATTTATTTTCTATGCACATCTGTGTGAAAAGTGTGTTTGCTTTGTGTTTATGCATATGTGTCTGAATGAGTGAGTGTATATGTCTCTGCCTGCATTTAGGTCTTATATTATACCAGCCCCAAGGAGGAGGGGAAAAAAAGTTTTAGTCCAGCAGGAGAACACTGCATTTATGACCGGGTACATCACACACTAATGCCTGTGAAAACATGAATTATGAATTAATGCGTGACATATTTCACTTGTGCACAAATTCAGTTGTAGACGAAATTTACAAAATGTTGTTCGAGGCTATCACATGGAGTTGTAAAGAACTCTTGGACAAATCCAACTCAGCTTTTAGCAACTGCCACGTTGAAATTCACAGCCCCCGTTTGCACAGGTGTGATATTTACCAGCTCCACCATCGTCCCCTCGTGGGTCTGCGTCATTTGTTAATTAGAAAAAGCAAAAAATGCACCTGAGACAGGATTCACAATAGTGTTAAAGTGGTTTAATTGAAATCTGGGGATTGAGCTGTGATCGAGCTGCAGCACTGTGCAAAAGTCTTGAGCTGCCCCTCATTTCTTTATATTTTGCTTCCAGGTAGCCATCCCCTCTTGTAATCTCTTAAAGTGGTCTTGAGCAATAAGTCTCCAGTCTTTCCAAAGGTCTTTCATAATTTTTCTTTATAGATTAGAGACTTTTTTTGGGTACTCACTTTCTGTCCAACCCTTGAGCCAATGATAGGTCAGTACCTATAATTCAAGCATAGAAAAGGCAACAAACTGAAGGGACGAACCCATGTTAACAAATAACCTGTTTCAAAATGTGTCTTTGAGTGACTAACAGCTTATAGCAAATGTGAATTTATGAATTATTCCAAACACAACACATAGGCATAAAAATGTAATTTTGCATCAACAAAGAGTTGTGCTTAAATTTTTTTAAGGAAACTGAACTGGCGAGCACAGGAGGAAGCTGTTCCTGGTGCAAAATTACACAAGAACTGGTCTGAAAAGCAACAAGTCTATAAAAAAAATTCTCATTGTCGTCATTCTGGGGATTTTATTATCAATAATTATTTTTTACGTTTTATTTACTTTCATATAGAGTTTATATTTTCTGTCTTTCATATTCATATTTTTTATAGAGTGTAACAAAACCATTTCACTCACTCACTCTTGGGATCAATAAGTTATTCTGATTCTGCTTCTGAAGAGTGCAGAAGCATTTTAGAGTGCTTTACATATACAAAGAAAGACATTAAGCCCTCTGAAGCACTGATTGTTTCTTTCTAAATCTGTCTCAGTAACATTAGAGATCAAAAGTTTAATGATGCCAGTAGGTCTTCTACTCATCTATCCTCTCAGTACACTAAGGGATCCGATGAGAGGTTGTCAGCTACCTGCTTTGCCAGCTTTTGTTGTAGCTAGGGAGTCTGTGTTTGCAGTAATTGTCACTGCCTTAAAATGATCAGGCTTGATCTGCTTCACTCTGAAGTCACTGACAAATGGTACAAATCAGTGCAGTGAAGGATTCATCTTTTTCATCCCAAGTTAAAAGGTTTTTCACTGGAAAAAAAAGGAGCAGCCAGTATTTTTCACTCAGTAGTTCACAGTACTCATATATGCACTCCACACAACTCTCTGAAGTGGCATCTAATCTGATTGGTCAGGGGAGGCACGATAGAGAGAAGGGAGGTCTAATGGCAGAACAGAGAAGCAAAGATAACAAGCTTATCAGTGTGGGGGAAAAAGTGGGGAAAAAAGTTGATTTGGAGACAATCTCACTGGCCAGTTAGTTGGTTTGTCAGCTGCATTTTCCCCATATTTCAACAGATGATGTTTATTGGCTGTCATTTGGTCTATTTAATTATTGAATTTATTATTGCATTATTCATATTCTATAACTTTAGGTTTTCTGGGTAATGGTTTTCAATGAAATACAAAATAGAAAAATAAACTTAAGGAGAAAAAAATAATAAGAATATATGAAACAACCACTATAAAATTTCTATGGAAAGCCACTTTAACCTTGCCTAACCACGGTCACCACTGAGCCTATTACGTCTAAATATAATCAACAGCCAATCAGAGTGTTAAGCAACTGTGACCTTCAAAGATGTCCAGTGTAATGTGATAAAATAAGTAAACCAGTATGGAAATAAAGGAGAATTCCGTATCTATAACAGAGGACAATAAACAATACAAGCATAGCAATTAAAACACAGTGACCACAGAAACATGGGCACCGTCATAAGGACTCTACTCTGATTAAGTGAATATTGTGGGCCAATTACGTCCACAGTAGGCCTACTCATATTTTGCAAACAAGTAAGGGGTGGCTTACTCTGCAACATAATTGCTGGGTAAATCTCCTACATAATTATGAAGAACAAAATGCTTTACATTATGCAACACCGTAACCGTGGAATCACTGCTCGCGATACGGGAGCTTGATGTGTGCTGTAATAATAACAACAACAACAACAATATAAGCAATATTAATGTTTATTTTCCTTTGAAAAAGGGGAAAAGGCCACTGGTCTATGCTGTGTCCCAGAACAAATGCAAATGCACAACACACACACATGGATGCACTGTATGCTTTAGTGTGTGTGAATACGCACATCTGTGTGAGTGTGTGTCAGAGACAGAGGGGGCTGTCTGCTGGTCATTGGCCCCATGCCTATCAGTTTGCAGTGATCAGTCTTGCCTGGCTGTCGTCTGCTCGCTGCCAGCTGTCAAAGGGCTTGCTCTGGGCATGCCCACTGATGAGAGGCTGCAGCCATGCTCTAGAATCAATCCAGCACTCTAATAGGTCACGAATGACTGCACAGTGCTTGCCAATAGCTTTGGATTGGAGAATGAGTAGAGGAGGGAACGGAAAGAGATAGTGGAAAGAGAGAAATGCAGAGGGAAAGATAGATGCTTCAGACATATTTTTTTTAATCATCAATGAGTTTTTTTTTCCTTTCTTTTTTTTCAACAAGGTTTACTGCCCACTGTTACAAAACAAAGGGGTGGTAATTGACAAGCTACTAATTTGCCTCTGCCAGCTAAGGCTTTGCACTCCTTTGTAGTGATGGCCAAGTTTTAGTGAAATCAGAACACACTAACATAAATCTCTTTCTCTCTGCTTCTTGCCGCATCTCATTAGAGCTACCCACTTTTAGACCCAAGTATAAGTAAATGTGTACACACTTAATGGAATTCCCTAAGTGGAGAAGCAGAACAGAAGGAGAAGGATTTTCATGGAGGAGTGTACATTTTATTTTATTTTTTTGGATGCCAAGCAGTTGGTGCTCAGCAAATGTTTCAAATGTTTGCAAAGCGACTTCTGGGCCATTGGTGCACAGAGAAAAATATTTGATAAAAATGCTCACTAATTAATCAAATTCAAACTGCCTGTCCTACTGTTAAATCATCTACTGTAAGGGAACAGGGAAAGGAGATAGGGGGGGAAAAAACTCTATCTTCCCAATGTTGTTTGCCTTTGAGGCACAGAGGAATAAACAGTGTGTTTTATTACTTTGAAGTTATCACTCCTCAGCTGTAAAATATCTAATTGGAAACTCGAAAAGAAATATATTTGATGAATTTGAGTCAAGTGAGGGACTTAAGAGGAGTTCTGCCTCCCTCCTGCTTTCTCTTTGTCTCTCTCTCTCTACACACACACACACACACACACACACATACACACACAAACAGTTACAACAGAGATACACTTTTCATATCACGAAATATATTTCTGATAAACATTTCACTTGTGTTATAGTCGACTCCTTAAAGATGTTCTGAACAGTTTGGCTATGATCCTTCAAAAGTGCCTTTTCTGGCATGTTCTGTAATGAATAGAGCTTTAGTGAATTCAATAAATTAATTAATACTTATGTAGACATCATTTGCAAAGATATTGAACAATAAACAATGACGAGTACACATTTCTTGCTATTTTTTTTCCAGATGGAAAATAGGAGTGTGTTAAAAGTCCCAGAGAGACTACATTGCTGTAGGTGTGTTGCCACAGGTGGCAGTGTGAAAATGAAATAAGAGCCGAGATACTGCACAACAATTTAAACCTCTAGCCAGAAGTTCTGTCCTGAGATGAGGTAAACAGCAAAATAAACAGTACAATTAGCTCGGGGCTAGATGACGCTACATTGCATTTAGCAACAGCATTCTGAGCTGAGAGAAGATTCACTCTTTCCTGGCCAGACCGTGCACCTGAGCAGATGCTGGATGAAGAGGACGCTGTTTATGTACAAATGAGTTTGCTCATTTCATTTTGTGTGTGTTTTTTTTTTAGCAAGAAAGCAGACAGGTAGGTAATATGGTCAGACTTTTGGAGATACCCACAAGTTGGAACTTGCGCTCAGTGGGTGTGGCCTGGTTACAGAGGGAAACAACTCTGCCATCCCCACTGCCAGGCAGCGGGGAAGAGTCATTATTTCTCAGGAGCAAGTGGTGGAGTTTAGAGAGACACACAGACACAGAAAAGCTTGATCACATTCTGTCTCGCTGCTGTCTGAGCAGAGCTCCATCTAAAAAGAATGCTGGAAAATGGGCCCATCACTGCCAACAACCACACTCCCACTGTTAGTGGACGCAGGCAGCCATGTGTAGTGCCAAGGCACACTGTGCACCATTGGTGTTGGTCTAAGATGCTAATGGGTCCAGGGCTGTGTATTTGTGATGGGAGACAAAATTATCCTTGACTGCAGAATTATTTCACTGGTGTTGTGCAGAGTGGTGAAAGACTGGGCTTTTTTATTTTGTGCATATTTAATCAAATGTATTTTCAGTTATGATTTTGACTTCCAACAATTTTGATAACAAGACAAAAAATCTCATGATGAATTTTATTTCACAGTGATGCTCTTATTTGCTCTGGAGTTGTAATCCCATTACATCCATCTCCTTTACAACAGTGTGCCTCCATTCCTTAAAATTCCCACTCACTGGGCAGTGAGACAGACCGTGGCAGGTTTAGTTTAGATTAATGTACTGAGAGGATTCGATCAGCAAAAAAAGGTGAAACCAATTTAGGTGTTTGGAAATGCTTTGGTGGTGAGGTGTCTGACTAGATTTAACAACTGCAATATGTGATGTTTTCAAGTCAGAGAGTATTTGTGTTAAATAATTCAAATTTTAATATTGACAGTAAAAATCCTGTTTATGATTTTTTTTCCTTTTAGCAGCTATTTCCTGCCTCTGTGAGCTGCTGGTAAACTCATCACTGACAATCCAGTCAGCTTATAAATAAGATGGTTATAGGTTCCATTACTGGATAAATAACAGCACACACATTTGTATCTAACAGCCTGAGTCTCAGGAATGTGCTTTTAAAAAAAGACATGGGTGGTCTGCTTAAAAGGAGGCTCTAATCATATTGTAGGTTTATATAATGGAACAGTAGGCTATATAATGTCCTTCGTTTTTGGAGCTATTTTATAGTATAATTTAAATGCAAATCTTAGAGCAGTAACAGGCATTTTAGCTCCCTTCCCCCTACCGCTGCCATAGAGAACAGGTTGTAGTACTGAAATACCCAGATGCAATAGGCTAATAAGTAGCCCTGTTCTGGTTCTTAAGAAACTTGGAGAGAAAAAAATGTCTCACTTTTAAGCTAGTTCATGTCCTGGAGCGCTCTACACTCAGTCAGTGCATGTAAGATGTTAACTCAGAGGTATTTTCTTTGGAGAGTTGGTTTCCTTTTCTTGGAACATCTTTTCTGCAAGATTTGTGAGATCATAATCATGAGAAAGCATCTAGGTGTGCACTTTTAGCCAAATCATGGCTAAACTGGACCGATCGGCATCCTGTGAGGAGCTACGGACCAATTAAAGCTTGCAGCTTATTAGCAATATTAGATAGATGTCTTGTCCGGTAACCTGCCATATAAGTGACTGACAGTGCTTTTTAGTCCTTACAAAGATAGCACGAGCCACCGGATGACTGATAGCTTCCAAAACTGCTTGCCCTTTTCCAAAAAGTTTCCAAGGACGATCTCCCAGATGGTTCTGTTTAAGAAACCATCTGTCACATGTTACTGAGGTTGTTACACTCTGCCATTTCTGTTACATGAGGAAAATGAATTCTCTTTTAGTTGAGCAATCCAACCTAAATTTTTCAGAATTTGAAAATATAAATTTTTAATTAAAAAAAACTTGGCTATTGCCACTTTAACCTCTAAATACATTGTTAAAGAGGGTTTTGTAGTAATAATAACAGTGATTCAATGATGAGGATGACATTTCAATTTGGCTAATACTTTTGTTTGTGGTAAAATACCTGCTAGTTGTTTTTTTTAGCATTTAGTGCTAATTAGAATGGGAACATGCTAATGCACTAAACTTGGATGACAAATACAGTAAACATGTTTCATGATCCCATTATAACATGTTTGCATGCATAACCATATGTTTACCTCAAATCACGGCTGTTCCAAAGGACAAAATCATCTGGTTTCTAATGTAACTCTAAACCTGTTGAAATTTGATATTTGGAAAATCCTTAATGTCTACAATACTTGGGCATTTAGTCATAAAGTAAATGCATATTATATGTGCTTACTATATGGTTAGTTTAGAGTAGTGCATCTATCCCTGCATCGCTGTGAGTACTCTAAGTGTAATAAAAATATTAGGATACTTTCAAATTTTTACATGTTGAAATCCATGTACAGCTCTTCTATTAACACTCTCTGTGCTGAAGTGAATAAAGAGGTCTGAGCTGTTTAAGTTACTCCTGAGCTGTTCCCCTCTGGAGATTGGACACCCCCAGAGCAGTTGGTTTCCAATACCACGGACATTTCCTTGACCAACAGGCTGAGAAGGAATTATTTCCGGATGCTCCAAGCTTGCTACCGGGCAGCAGGAGAGTGAGATTAGAAATTCCTTCTAAGCCAGCAGAAATAGGTTAAACCACCTGCTGGCCTTAGGAGCTTTTCTTCGACTGGTGTTGCAATCTTCTTTCTTAAGGTTGTTAGGCCAGGGACACAGTAAATGTTATTGTTTCTCCTCTTTTGGTCCTTTTGTTCTGAATGTTTCAAAGAGGCCATAAATCACACCCACAGCCACACAGAACACAACACAGTCTCTTTCATTCCTTCTTATATCCTTCGACCCGTTTAATTTCATGTTTTTTTCTTTTTCTCTCTTTTCTCTCTTCTCCTGCCTTCACCATCTCTGTCTCTGCTCTGTGAACTCTGCCTTTCTCTCAACCTCTGTGCATGTTTCACAGCAGCCAAGGACCATGTCTGTTACCCCCTGCTGCTCCCCAATGTTTGTCTGAAGTATTAGGGGGTGTTGCCTCATTGGATAGAATTAATTGATTAATACTTTTATCCAATTAGTGTTCCCTCATGCAATTAATCAGCTGGCTGCGGTTAGGTCCGCTCCATCAGTTGGATGAAAGGCAGACAGATGCTTTAGGTTTGGTGTGTGATGAACAGTGACCTTCTTGCTTGCTTTCCCTTTCTCACGCACACACACACACTCTCCCTCTCTCCTTTTCTTATTCTCTCTGTTTCTTTCCTTCCTTTCCACACACCTGGTTTTCTGTCTTCCTGTCTTGTTGTCGCCATTCTTCAGCTCATGGCACATTGTTAGAATTCTTGCTGAACACAAGAATTGCTGGTAGAAAACAGTTTATTACAGATAATCTAAACTGAGCCAAAAAATTGTGTTGTAAGATTTACTCTTTATTTGTTATTTTATATCGATGCATTAAATACATTCCACCACGTTTAAAAATTACAAGCCTAATTATAGCTACAATAACTGTCTCTTCTGTTTTACAGGTTCCCCCCTTTCCCTGGCTTCAAGTCCATGATGGAGCTGTCATAATGGTGGAAAAAAGCCTGTAGGACCTTTGAAGAATGAACTTTCCAAACCAATGGATTGTTTTGAAGGGCAAAGCTGTCAAAGACCAAACATCATCACCAACAGTAAAATCTGTTGGCCTTTTCTCAGTTCAAGGTTTCTGCTTCAGAAGGTAAAACCAGCTGTGACTTTTCGAGGAGCTGATCTGCTGAAGAGTTTTCTCTGCAGCAAAGTTTAATCAAGTCATTTTTAGACAGCTTAGTGTCAAACCACCTGAAACTCTCACCAGCTACTGGAGGTGACATGGCTAGGAGTGAAAATGGAAGCACTACAAGCAGTAATCAATACAAAGTCAAAAATGGTTGGAAATCTTCACTCTTACTCTTCATAGGCAAGCTTCCCATTGTCGTTCTATCCTTGCTCCAACATTATTCCTTCGATGATCAGTAAGGCAGACTAAAATCTGTTTCTGTTGCTTTCAGACAGACATCAGTTTGTCTCATTATTTTAGGTAAAAAATAAAAAAAAAACAACAACACTATGAAGAATCAGAATGACTGACCATATTCCTCTGCAGGTGGTACAACTCCAGGATGCTCTCTGACCTGCCTTGTATTTGGCAGATAACTTTAGATTGATTTGTGATCCCATGGATTAACTTTCAAAGACCTTTAAGTGTGTCCTTTTGGAGTTTCATTTCAGATAAAACCAGAAGAGAAAATCCTCTCCTGTGTGCATGTATTATTTGCTTTACATGTAGACACAGGAAGATTTTTTTTTAATCAAAATGGCCCCTTTGTGGACAGCGGGAGTTTGGACACTATTGGCAGCACTAACTCTTCTTAGCTGCAATATTTTTACCTGGTGTGAGGCCTCAAGGACTAGTGGCACAACTTCAGGAGGACAAGAACAGGAACAAGGACCCTCATCACTTGAACGAGTAAAGAGAGGATGGGTGTGGAACCAATTCTTTGTGGTGGAGGAATATACAGGAACAGAGCCGCTGTATGTCGGAAAGGTAAGACATTATGACTTATTGCATAAATGTATGAAGGACTTTGTGAAGTGTCAATTCCTTAAACTGCTGGTTGTGAAAAAAAAAGACTTCCTCATCATGTGGGTTAAAGACTTTTGTTAAAAATTAAACATTACTCTGGACAAGGTTCATGAATATTTTAGTGTTGTATACTTTGAAGGGAGATTGATGGGTTAGCGAGCTATGTTGAGGTTAAAGTCAGAGTTTTCATAGTCATAAACGTATCTCTCTTTTTATCTGAGAAGAGAAGCTTATTTTCAGAGTTTTGGTTTAAAATCGGCTGGAAGTGCAAAACATTCATTGTTTCTGTTATTTACAGTAAGCTGTAAGTGTGATAGTCCTCTGCTGAAGGAAGATGCATTATATGTGCAAGCTGTCGAGCCCTGCCTTACTGACGCCCAGCTGTAAAGTCACAGCAGTGCAAACTGTGTGCAGGTCCTAAACTGCTAAGTCTCTTGCTAGAATTGCAGCTAATGAAGTTCATTTAAATTTTTAAGCTATTTGTTGTGGTACTTAATTTATTTTGTGTTCAAGAAGAGTCAAATGTGAGTGAGCTTCAGGTGAGAACCTGAAACCAAAAGCCTGCATTAACAAAGATAGCTGATCATCTTGGTGACACCTCTTATTTCTAACTGGGGTCTAAAGTTTTGTCAAACCAGCTAATGTGAAGAAAGAAAGTATGTTGAACATTCTTTGCATCGTACGTTTCCAATTTGTTGTCAAATTATGCAAATGTTTTAAATTATCCGCATGAAGACATTATTTCTAAGCCCCCCACCCATCACATCAGCTCCACAAAGCAGGACACCAGAGTTCCTCCAAAGCAAATACTGCTGTCCTTGAGGAACAGAGTAAATAAAGGGACCAAACATAGATATACAGCAACACAAATAGGCTTTCAAGGGCAGACATGCACTTATATATGAATTAGCTATTTGAAGAACTTAATGCATAGTGACTCACTTAAGTTATTTTAGAAAATAATTAGTTTGAAACCAGTGTGTCTCCTTTAAAATACTCTGCCGCGTGTGTCCACTAAATTGGTTTAAGCATTTATACCTAAAATATATGCTGTTTCTTTTTTATTTTGTTTTGATGATTTTTGAATCCAAAAGAATCAAATGTAACCCTTCCAGCTGACACACCCATAAGGAAAGTAGCCCATGAGTCAATGCAACATGTCAGCCAATCCAAATGACAGTTTGCGCAGGTTGTTTGTGCAGTTTATGAAATATGACCTGTATGAGTGTTTCCAAAATGAGCGCTGCTAACTGTGGCTTTGCGTGTCATGTGGGCATGTCTGTGGGTAATGTTGCTGTAGCTCAGGAGGTCGAGCAGTAATCTATTAATTGGAAGGCTGAACCCCAGGCTGCTCCAGCCCGTGTTGTTGCGCTGAGCACTCAAGTAAAACGTTATACAAGACAATTTATTGATTTCACTTTGCCGGTTGCATGTTATGCCATTTAGTCCATGTAAACATTTTTATTTTTTTTTTATTCACATGCACTTTTGTCTAGAACCGAAGAAACGACACATGAGGAGTTTTTATTGGGCTGTAAAATCAGCTGACAGTTGCTACGAGATTTCTTGACCTGTCTTAGATATGTTAGTCATTTAAAGCCTGGCTTATTTTTTTTTCAGTTCATAAAAGCACAATGCAGAAAATTAAGAAAATTTGGGTAAATTGGCATTTGTCCAGTGGTGTCCAAACCTTCACACACAAGTGCACATATAGAAGTGCAGAAGTATGGCACTGCTACATAAATTGTATACTGTTCTTCTGCGTGATTGCATTAACTGTCAGCTTGTCATAAAAATTTCCATATTTATCCAGTTTACATAAAAGAGAAAAATGATTGTAGTTCAGGATAAAAGTGTGATTTGGTCAAAGTCAAAGCTCAACTACATTAAAAGCATTTCTGAATGTCTAATTATGCACCTCTTCTAATCAGTAACCACAAATGGTTCCCTGTGCTCTTTGGCATTTGCTTTGTAGGACAAAGATGCAAATTGGCCAGAATTGTTGCCAAAACGCATCACTTGAAGCAACTGCCTTACTAAATAGACACTAGCACTAAAACCTTCCATGCAATCAACAGTAATTTCATTGTAGTTACATTTATTCATCTCCTTTTTAACCTGCATAAAATTACAGAGATCTTGAGGTCAGGACCTTGGCATTTTGAATGATGAGCAAGAGATTAAGTTTAAGTGGTTTCCTGCTAAGAATCACATCTGAACATAGTTCTAAATAAGAATTACAACTTTTTTTTTTTGCAATACAAGTACTTTAGCTATTCAAAACAAAAGCTCTGGACATGCTATTATGTACCCATTACATCATCCAAATACATATTTACCTACATAATGTTAAGGAAACTTTTTCACGGGCTTTGGCTAAGCTAGGCAAATGCCTCCCACATGACGTCCTGCAAGTGAAGAGAAGACACCATTTTTAAAGAACACAGATACTTTCAGCTGTCAGTCGCTTTTTAGCTCCTGTTCCATGTAATAGTCATTGTGATTTTCAGACTTCTTTCAGTCCACTCTCTCTGAAAATTGTAGCCCACTGGCTTAAAACCGAGTACTTCGTGTTCATGCGCTACATGAAAAGCTTCCCAAGGTTAGGCTTCAAAGCCAATTTAGCTGTCTCAGACTGTACAGTATCTATTTTATTTCTTTTGCTTACAGTGTACCAAGTGAATGGAAACAAAAGCCATGAAACCCTTAATTATAACATAATCAGAATAATTACACATGATTTAGGAATTTTATCTATCGACTTACTGGCTTGTGTCATTTTTTTATGACTTAAGTCTTAACTCAAAAAAAAGCAAGAAGCTATCTTAATAACTCAACAACCTTACCCAGCTGTCTTCAAGACATCTAAATCTGGCTCTGTTGTCTTATTTTCTGTTCACTAAAAAGTTCCTGCTCCGGGGCAAGCGACGTCTGATCACCCTGGGAGAATCTTAAAGTGCACAAACTCCCTCACTTGTCAAATAAAAGCCTCCAGTCTCTACAGATTATACACAACTTCTCTCATGAAGAAAAAATTAAAAACTCTTTTATATCTAATTGTAATGAGCAACTATACCAAATATAACTAACAATAAACACTTTGCAGGTCATAGCTAAAGACACCCCAGAGGTTTTTTTTCCACCTCTTCTTTGAATAATCACATGAATTACGATTTTTTTTTTGTTATGCCTTAAAAGTGCCTTGAACTTTAATACTGCTTTTTAGCTCATTTGTGTAATCATAAAAGTTATTTAGAAGCCATAAAAATGCATTTTTGTTTGTGTCTCCTTGTATTGGTAACAAAGCTGCTGTTGTTAGCGATGACAGCCTCAGCAGTGCCCTTCTTTTTGACGTTGAGGACAACATCTTGACACCAGAAATGTGATCAGTGAATGCCATTTTTCTAATGCAATTATAGATAATGGGTGTATGTCAAATTAAATCAGTTTGCTATCATCTCAGTGGCAAGTGTACATTTGATAATATTTTCATTTTCTCTTTTCTTCTCATTCGCATCCCATTCATCAGCTGTTTCTCAAATAAAACTCGGTGAGCTGATGAGAGTGGACACCGTGTGTGATTCGATTGGCAAACATAGGACGTGATGTGAAAAGATGGAATATCAAAGCAGACAGATTGAAACACGCTCATGAGTCACATGCATCAATCATGTAATCCCCTTGTTTCTAATCAGTCCGACATGGCAATTGACCAGCTAATATTGCATCTGCATATATTGATCTCTCTTTTCTTATAAATGAATGGAGATGTTCTCCGTAGCAGAGCCTGGTCTTATGGAATAATTATCCTTTGATCATTATTTGCCTGCAATTGTGACAGTGATGCGTTCCTGCTGGCAGAACCAATGCAGTGTAAACAATGCAACAGGCAGCACTGTCTGTCCACTGGTAGAGGAGTAGACAGAACAAAGCCAAGTGACATATGAGAAAAGGGATGAAGGAAGAGAAAGGCTTCAAAGGGAGACTGGAAAACAAGAGCCTTCATACACTGACTGGTGATTCATTCAAAGGACAGGGTGCCAGAGAAGACAGTGAGCTGATATAGAAGAGCTTAAGGGACCTTGAAGGAGTGATGTAGCAGGAGTGAGAAGGGAAACAATTTTATTAATAAAATTATCGAGTTATTGCATTTCATGTGAGTAGGGCAGTGGCCAGTGCTATTTATGGTGTAAGTGTGGATGGATTGTCTGGGTGTTAAAACATGCTCGCACACAGGATGCTGGATTTTTGATACAAACACTTTCATTTAAGCAGTGAAGGATTAGAGCCGAGCATTTGGCCCCTGTTTTGAATAACTGCGAAAAGCTTATTTTTGCATCACACTTTACCCCAACTCTGCAAACTTGCCAAATTCTCCTTTTTCACACTCTGGCTGCCACTGTTCTGATGGCTCCTGCCAGTGAAGTCAGGTTTACGAGTAAAACGGTCAATTACACAAAATTGGTTCATATCTAGCACTTTCCTACTCGAGCTCTCTATACAACATGCCACAGCCACACAGGGCTTTTCTTATTTTTTTGAGTTACACCTAAGTGCTTTCAATCTAACATTCATGCTCCAATAAACACATCAGAGAGCAACTTGGGGTTCCTGTCCAAAAGTGCTTTGGCACACAAACCGGAGCAGCCAGGGATCAAACCACCAACCTCCCAGTTACAAGTAGGGATGCGCCGATCCGATATCCAGTATCGGTATCGGTCAGATCCTGACCTAAATTACGGTATCGGGTATCGGAAAATAATTTAAAAAATTAAATCCAATCCATTAACCATTGTTTAGCTGCTTTACAGTGCTCCGGCATCTTCTTCTTCTTGTGGGTTTAACCAAGAAATCAGCTTAGTGCTGCGTTACCGCCACCTACTGGAAGAGAGTGGGGCTCAGAAGTTTAAAAAAACCCTGACCTCTCGTTGCTGTGACAGAAGTGGATTGTCGCTGACATGTGTTTCCACGCCTCCGCCGCTCTCCTCTCGATCGTCTCTGTGAGTTTACTGTTCAGAATTTCAGCTGTTTTTTTTTTCTCTACTTCAGATCGCTATGGCCGCAGGTTGCTAGCTAGCGCCGCTGTTAGCATTCGCGATTGTCTGGAAGGAACCCTTCCCCATCAAAATATTCTTCATACTTTAATTGCTGATTAGTGGCTAAATATAGACCTGCAGTAGAATTGTATTCAGGACAATGCTTGTGATTACAAACCATTACAATTTTACTCACGTAGCCCCCAGTTTTTCAACAAATACTGAGCACACAGCAGCAGCTGTTAGTGACGGTGCGCAAAAACAGCTGTTTCCTCGTAACCACCATTAAACCTTTACTGGGAAACAGCTTAACCACCTGATCATCAAGTGAAGAAAAGAGAACTTTGTTCTCCAGCCACTCTGTTTGTTTCACACAGTGAAAAACTGCAGTACGGAAGTTAAAATATGCCAATGAACTGTTAATACGAAAAAGTATTTCTGATCCAATTTCTTGAGTAGGCTGATTGATGAGCAGTTGAAAGAATATGCGATTCAGGAATTTAACAAAGTTTTAATTAAAAACATTTTTTAATTTAAAATTTTAATAAATAAAAGATTTTGTATCGGCAGATACCCATATGTAAGCATCTGCATTGGTATTTTGGATTTTAAAAAGGCGGTATCGTGCCATCCCTAGTTACAAGAGGACCTGCTCTATCACATATTTAGATAAATTATGCTTGTGTACTTGATATGAAAAGTATATATATAAATTCTCATATTCCAGCTCCTTTTCAAAAGTGTACTTGATAAAAGGAAGGGAACTGGGGGAGAGAGAATTGCTGTAGAGCATAGGTAATCTTGAATGGGTCTTGTTAAAGGAAGTAGAAGGGGAAGAGACACATTCTTCATCTGCTCTG
>VOQJ01022196.1:0-12729 GCA_015052665.1 Apistogramma diplotaenia | reverse complement strand
GAGGGAGTATTTGGAGGTTAGATTTTAAAATGTGCCTTATTAAAAAAAAAAAAAATTTATTTCCTTGAAAAGAAAAAAAAAAAAAAAAAAGGTTGAAGGAGAGGAGAGAAAGGGGCGAAAGAAAACATTTGAGTCTTCGATTCCTTTCCCTCCCCTCCTTCTTGGAACTAACAAATCACCTTTTTTCCATAAGCTTGAATCCAGAGACTGGAATCTTCCTCTCCTTTCCTCTGTAATGAATAAAAGGGAAAAAAACTGTGAATAAAATCTCTTTTCTTTTGTACAATAGTGTGTCTGTTCCATGGCTCTGAGGGGCAGGGTTTTAAAAATCTCCCATGTGCACATCGAGCGACACCTGCTGGACCTTGTTTTCTCTGCACGTTCAAAGAGGAGCTTAAAAGTAAATCATGCAGATGAAATCCTACTGCATGTGGCTGCACTAATTATAAATAAAAGCTGATTCAGCTGTCTTTTCACTTTGAAAATAGATGCCGGTTATTTAAATATAACTTAAGAGTTTGTAATATTCCCCAAATATGATAAGCTGTCTTATGATTAAGTCACATAAGAGGACACGTGGCCTCAGCAGAACATCCTCCACAAACCCAAAGAAAAAAATCCAAACACCCATGAGATTTAATATATTATGGTTTATTACTCATCACAAATGTCATTATCATCATTAATTATAAATACAACAGTTGCAGATCAGAAGGAATGAATTCAATTAGCTATAATTTTATTTCACTTTTGCCAGAGAGTGACATGTAAACTTAAAGACACTAAAGACTAAAGGCATGGGGAGGAGAACAGCTGAAACACTTCTTCCTTTTTTGAAATATTTGCATCATTCGTTGCCAATGAAATGTCTTCAAGGATTAACGCAGAAATGCAAAGGACCCGACAGATGTGGATTTTCTCAATATTGCAGACCAAAGAACAGCGAGTGTCAGATCATCGCCTGCCCTCTGAACAAAGAGAAGTAATGCCATCATCCAGACATGAGCTGCAAGGACATGTTTCTCACAGAAATAGTCCAAACACCTGGTGAAGCACAAAATCCACCGTACCACTCCGGTTATCACGTTCAGAGGTGAAGTCAGTGCTGCTGTCGTCACGCACACACCAACAGTCACGATGGAGCAAAGTTTGCATAGATGTGTTCAGGTTATCCACACTAACACTACACTTAATCTGTGCCTATGACGCACTGCCGTCGAGGAGGGAGGGAGCATGTGTGAGAGATTCATATATTTAAATGACAGCCATATGAAGACCTGAAACAAGGAAAACAATGAAGATGGACATGTTGGCTACAAGTACACAAAAGTCCCTCTAATCATCAACTACGAAACAGTACAGTTAAAGAGCATCAATGTTTTTCTTGCCATCAAATGTTTTACACTAACTATCTGGCACTATTCATCATATACTGACGGGGTTCAGTGCCGTTTAATGTATGCATAAATATGTTACAGTACAGAACTCTGTGTAAATACATCAGGGAGTTAGTCCATAAGTCATAATGAATGTTACAACTTGGTGAAACAGACGTACTTAAGATCTTCAATTAAAATCACCTTTTAATATATGACACAGTACAAAGACCTTCAATTCCTAAATGTTCTGTCTGAGTCGATCATTTTAAAAGTTTGTTTTCTCAACTCTGAGGCCCATTTTTTCCACTCAAGTCTGTCTAATACTGCACCTGGAGACTCGTGAATCTAAGCTGGCCAAACCAACAATGAGAGTAAACCAAAGACATGCATCACGTTTGTGTAAAAGCTGAAGCCTTAATGTGCAAAAAAAAGAAAAAGAGAGAAATAAAAAGTAAAATTTTAAAACAATCCCCCCTGCAACTGCACTGTGCAGGCAGCCTTCATTCCAGTCAACCAGGTATCTCCGATAGAAAAATAGTCAGACCAAAATAATAATAATAATTCATAATATACTATATTTGATTAAATTAACCACTTTGTACATAAATACATCAGAGCCCAAAGGTCAAAGATCAGAGGTTAATGCTACATTGGCACACCTGGCACCTGCAGTAAAGTGGCTTCCTATAGGTCCTCCAGGCTGAAACCTGCCTGCTGAGATGCTCGTTTTCCACGTCACCACACCACAGTGGTCAGCTTTGTGACAAAATCACAAGTGGAAAAAAATATATATAAATTCTATAGTCGCTTACGAAACTGGAAATCACATTCATACTAAAATTTGGCTGCACAGACAACTTTGAAGAGAACAGAAAACTTACAGGAGGACATTTGGTCTCCAGGACTTGTGCACAGATACTGGTTGCATCTTATAACAGAGTTTATTGATAATGTTGTGCCAACTTTTTCTTCTTTTTTTTCCCCCGTCGTAATAAACAACCGCGAACATGAAACTGAAAATAAAACCTGAAATAAAAACAATACCTGCTCCTCCAACAAAATAAGTGACACATTGAAACACTGCCATCACTGCAAGGTACTGCTTCATCCTCCACTTTACATCTGCTCCCTCTTTGTTTATCTAATCAAGTTTGGAAACACAGATGCTTGTTTGACTTAAAAGAAGGGAGGCGACACATAGCACATCAACACATTTCACTAAACTACTAAGGCACAGACAACATTTAACATGACAATAAATACATCCTCAACAATATTTCTAGCATCTTCAGTGCCTGCTTTTGAGATGACTTCAAACGGTTCATCTTTTTCTCCCAGATAAGCTTTCCTTAGATGAGACATGACAGGGCACATGGAGTGTTTAACGCCACCTGATGTATTGCAGATAGACTATATTTACATCCTCTATGGCACCGTTCTTCTGCAAGCATTTGAGCTCATTTTTCCTCACAGCGCTCCCATCAGTCAAATTCAAATTAAAAGGAAAAAAAAAAGAAAAAAACAGAATTTAAAAAACTAAAACAGAAAGTGACTGTAATCTCCTGAAAACGAAAATCGGATTCACAGCCGGCGCTCCTGTTTGAAAAAAGGAAATACTGTTCCATCTCACTAAACCTCGGTGAAAAAAGAAAGCATTGAGCGAAAGGCAAAAAGTGGCCCGACGTGCTGTTAAAACCATGATCCAGTTTCCTCCAACATAGTCCTTGGACTACTTTAAGTCTTCAAAATGATGCATTATATAGGAAGCCATCCCATTTTTTTTAAATTAACTACTGTTTCTGGTAATCTTTTGTTCCCCTGACTTCGTTTTTTTTTTCTCAGCCTCCCTTTTTGTTACTCTGGAATGGTGGAAAATTAGGCCGTCTCTTTCGCTGCTGTAGCTCCATTTTTGTCCTCAGCCTCTCCTCCTCCTTTGTCCTTTTTCTTGCCCCCTTTCTTCTTCTCTTTTTCTAGCTTCTCCTTCTCTTTTTTGAGTCTCTCTTTTTCAGCCTTGTCCTTTTCCTTCTTTTCTTTCAGTTTTTTCTTCTCATCTTCCTTCTCCTTCTTCTTATCTTCTTTGTTTTTCTTCTTTTTCTTTCCTTCTTCCTCCACATTTGTGGCATCAGCTGATGGTGGCGCTTCTTTTTTGGACTCTGGGCATGGTGGCAGCGGGGTGTTGTTTGCAGTAGGAGAGGGGATCGTTGGAGTAATTTGCTCCGAGACGATCTTAGGAGAGGGGGACAGAGTAGCGGGGGGCTGTGGTGTGCTTTGTGTTGGGGCTGGAGAAGCAGGTTGGCCCTGTGCTGAGGAACTCCCTACGACTTGAGCAGACTCCTGGGATGAACTTGCCACACTTTTGACTAAGGGACTCTGTGGTGTTGCCTTCTGACCAGCTCCTGGGGGCATAGGCGGTTTTTGGCTGGGCCCCCGGTTTGAGCTTGATGTTACTCCAGTTGGCGACAGAGGTGACAGGCCCTCAAATCCCGACGGCCCTGAAAAGGAGCCCTTCTTGTGGGAGTGGAAAGGAGCCTTGGACTTACGGAAACCAGGGAGTGAGAGCAGACTGGAAGACGCCCTGAGGGGTCCTGGTGGTGGGATTGGGCTTCCTAAGAAAGAAAAGCTTCCACCGGAGCTGATGGAAGCAGCTCGGCGTTTGTGCTCAAAGATGGCTCTTGTACCATGGAGGCGGCGTCCCGGCTGGTGTGTAAGCTCCCCTCTGGATTCCCTCCACTTCCTCACCTGGATGTTGCACTCCCTCTCTATGAGTGCCTCGGTCACCGGGAGAGAGACGATCTGGACAATCACACAAGGAAGAGACAGACAGAGGAAGTGAGGAAAACAAGACGAGGCACAACAGGATAAAGTGACTCATAACTCGTGTCTCTGAGTCAAAACAGAAACAAGTTTTACATACGCAGCTCACTCAAAACACTCACCTCCTGCACCAATATGTCCTCTCTGATAGTGTCAGGTGCGATGTTTCTTAGACGCTCCATGGTCTCGTACATGCCCTGCAGTTCCCGAAGTTTATCCACAGAGCCGAGCATCTGTTTCAGTAGCACCAGGCCAACTCGGAAGACTATCTTCACTCCTACACACAGACACCTCAGTTTAGGTCACCAACATTGATATGGTGGTGGATGATATTAAACAAAGCCAAATCTCAATATATCCAGTGCCTGACAAACAAAAGCTCAAGCTTGATTTCAATGGTCTGTTTTTTTCTATTCTTGGTTCTGTATGATGTAAATGAGGGCTTATAGCCTTAATATGGTCATCACAGGCACGCCGGCCTGGCTGTGATCACAGCCCACAAACACGTTTGCATGGGGCAGCTTTAAAGGAAGGGGAAAGGGAAACATTATAAACACGACGGCTGCGCCAAGCTCACATAAACGTGGGGTTATTTTAAACTGTGAATCATGCAAAGCTACTTCAGTGGAGTCCAAGAACAAAAATACAGTGCTGGAAACAGACATAAAAGGTCCTCTTTAACGCCACATACCCAGATTGTCTTCCTGCAGAATTAATAAGATGTTGTAAAACTTATTTAGATGTTGCCTTTTTGTTTTTTTTTTACTTTATACTTTATTCAGTGGCCGCTGTGCCCAAGCTGCTGGTGAAAAAATGCTTCGAGCTGGCTGTGAAATGTACAGATATGACTTATACCTTCACAAAAGAACATGTCCCACACACGCAGGACACAAGCCCATGGTAAGGTGCGTGAGAAGATACACATGAACCACTCAGTCATGTAGAGAATCGGGTCAATCTTGAACTTCTTGAGATGACGGTATGCCATCGGACACGTGCGCCGCAGCAGAGAGAAGAAGATCTCGCCATCAAGCTGAATCGCTTCCTACAAGGCACAAAGAACGGCTCGTTAAAATGAAGGAAACTGACAGACTAAGACGGTGTGTTTATACACTCACCAGCCCTGCACTGTAGTAACCAGGAAGATACTTCTCACATATCTGGACGAGGCACCAAAAGGCTTGCTGTGAAACAGAAAGGAAAGTCAGAGGCTGACACAAAGTGCAAAAAAGGTTTGCATGTTACCATAAAGTTGTGGTTTAAAAGAAAAACTGAAATATTTCGATGTGGGTGATGACCATGTGGACACGAGACTACAAGTAGATTATGAAATTCTAATAAACAGTGTACGAAGAACAGCTTCCCACCTGTGGTAGAACCACAGCTGAGTACAGTCCAATACTTGGTGTGCTTTTTAAAGCACATTATTGTGCCCTCTGCTGTTTCATGTGTCTATTTCATACTAAAGCGTTAACCACTAAAACAAAGACCAAAACTTGATAGAAGAGTTTAAAAAGATGTCATGAAATCATTTTGTTTAAAAAATGGTGTCCTTTTTAAAAAATATTTATATATAATATATATATATATATATATATAATAAGATAAGGGCAAAAAAATGTTTTCTGAGGTTTAAACTGATGATTATTTTAAAAGAAAGCATTTTCTGAAAAACATTGGGCATTTCTAACTGTGACAAAGAGATAAAGGCAGCTTGTGCCTTGACACTAGAATATAAGCGCTGCATCACAAAACTCACACTCGGCTTTTTATTTAAAGGACTGTTTAAACTTGGGTTTGCCTCTGCAGCAGCAATGATTAGGCAGGTGTGGTCACAATACTGTAAAAACATTCGCCCACGCAGAAATGACGTCAGTGACAGGGGTGAGATCATTTTGTCGTGTGGGTGACAGACTTGTCAATAAGCATTTCAGTCGTCTTCCATCTCCTATTGTTAATTAATAAGACTTTCTGCTGAAATAAAGACCAAATAAAGTCTCATTTCAGATGTGTTTGTTTTCTCGCTGTGCCCACTGTCACACGCCCCCTCTGATTAATGTGTCAGCAGAGATAAGTAGAAAGAGACACCGAGCCTAAAATAAAACATCCTTGATTTTTAAAAAGTCTGACCACAAAAAAAAACTAAATGTAAGATTAAATCAACATCATCATCATCATCATCCTGTGTGTCACATTATCCTGCTTCTAGCAGAAGTTTATTTTGTCTCATGGGAACCAGACGCTGCACTGACAACACTGCCGTGTTATTTAGACATGGAACACAAAGGTAAACTGTAAACTATTTGACATAATTGTATTTATTTTAGTCCATTAATGATAAAAACCACAAGTCATTATTGGGCCAAGTATTCATGCATCAAATCAGAGATCAGACTTCTGATTAATCATTATGAAACTAACATGAGAAACAGTAACTCTAACCACTCTCTCACCTCAGCAGGCATGTGCATGAGCAGCACTGCAGCCACTGGAGCCTGGGCCTGGCAGTAACCCTCATCGGGCCGGTAGACGGTGTAGGCCTTCAGGATTCTGTACAGATCCTGTTGCCTGCAGGAACGAGCATGACAGTTATTCAGTGGCCCACAGGGGGGCCCACAGTTCATGAGCTAATCCAGGGAAGGAAAAAAAGTGTGACTGTAAATCAAATTCTACACATGGATGACTTTAAATATCTTTTAAAAGTACACATTTGTATATTTGCATTGGCTTTCCTTTGCCATAAATTGCACTTATTTCTCTTTTTCAATAAGTTCTGTGAATGTCTGATATAATTTGTTCTGCTATTTGGGGTTCTGCATTTATTCACTTCTAACTTGCACCGTTTTCATGGTTATATGCTTTGCTTTTACACTGGCAGCCCAATTTCCTCAAAATAACAAATGCTTGGTGGGGCCGGGCAACAAACCTCAGAATGATATCACAATATTTCAAGGAAACTTGCAACAAAGACATTTACAACCTTTCATTGGTGACTGCAGACAGCAGCTTTTATGAGTGCAAATAAAATGAAGGGCAATTTCCATCCTCCTTTTGCAATGAGCGACTGTCACTGATAACACACTACCTAATTTGAAGAGTGAATCTGTGCATTATAATATGGCACAGCCCTAATATTTACAGACGGATATAGTCAAATCAACTTTTGATATTGAACTGATAAAGAGCTACGAGTGCAGGTGTTTCTTTTTATGAATCATGGTTCTTCTGGCATAAAACAAAGTGTGTTTGTGTGTATTATTTTACCCGTGGCCACCACGAGCAGCAAACATTTCATGAAAGGGGAACTGCCTGTGCAGATCCTTCTCTATAATGTCCAACCATTTGGCCTCCCCCTGCTCTCTCTCCAGCTCCTGTAGTGAAGGAAGAAAAACCGGTTGTCAATAAGTTCTCAGAAATGAGCCATTGAAGTGGATTATACAGCAAAGCTCTATATGAAATTAAATACAACGTGAACTAAAACTTTAAGAAAATGGTAAAGCGTTCTTCCATAGATTAAAGGAACAGTAACAGGCTGGATAGGCCCAGTCCAGGCCAGACCCTCATACAGGAACGAGGCATAAACAAGCAGGATTACTGGCCCTGATAAGAGGCTTACAGCTCACTGGGTCTGCGCCTGCGCCTGCACCCCTTTAGCACCCTTTGGAGCTGAAACTGGCTTACTCAGCCCCACTTGCTCAATGCTAACAATTCCTCCCTAAATGTCTCAAACCAACTAAAACTGACTTAACAAAAACAAAGAGAAAGAAGTTTGGTAACATACAGCTGACCTGAAGGATGACACCAATCAAAGCACATTTTATTTTACTTTCTAAATGGAGTAAATGAGAACCATATGATACCATATGAACCATATGATACCTCAAACTTCCCAGGGTTGTTTTTTAGAAGCTCTTCACTGTTGGACAGCAGCTGCCAGGCTTTTGCTCTGAGAGAAGAAGGAATCCCTTTCCTGCAGCGCAGCTTCACCTATAAAGCACAGACATACAGGAGTTTAATATGTTTTGTTTCCACTGGCAATTATCATTTAATAATTATACAATGTGCATATATATAAATAATAAAGATTTTCAACTTGAATGTTTCATTAATTAAGATGTGATGTGTGACTTAATTATTCCTTTAATTGTCTTGAGCAGTAATGACACATGGCTGCTGCGCGTACCTTCTGGAAACGATGTTTGATCCACTTGTCCCAGTGGCAGAACATCTCGAGCCATTTCATCTCCCGCTGTCGTGCAACTTCAACACCAACATCCTTTTCACTGCAATAGTGATTATAAAAATCTCTATATCTCTGACAGAATGAGGAAACTCTTTGTGCTGTTTATACCTCTAAAAATTACACTTTCTTATTTGTAGTGTTAAACTAATGACATAAATGGCTCGCCTTACTCCCTGTGTTGCATTAATTTGCACACTTACAGAACATTCCAAACAATGACAGGAATAGACTGCCACTGACACTCAGGCCAAATCAATAAGACTTTAATTATTCAACAGAGGAAGGGCAATTAGTTTGTGAGAAAAGTAGAAGCAAATCTGACAGAAAAGAGGGAGGAAAAGAGCAGATGGGTGCAATAGGAAATACACCATAGATACACAGAGTCAGTACATAATGAGTCACAAAAGCGCTCTCAGCACTATCTGAGTCAGACCAAGGGGAGATAAAGGACAGACAGATATGTTTAGAGCAGCAGGGAAGAAGAGGAAAGCAGGAAAGAGAGGCGGAGACAGTCAGCAATTGCTGGGGGTCAGATGGTGTAAAGTGGCCAATCATAAGGAAAATGGTCAAGTAAGAGTTACACTTATCTGAGTAAACCAATTCTGTGGCCATGATTTTATAGTGTCATATTTCAAATAGCAAACCATCTACCATGAAGCTTAGGCTGAGAAGCAAAATCTTTTTCACTCAGCCACACTGAATGTGTCTGGTTGACAAAACAGTGACACTGCTCATGAGTTTGTAGAGTAGTTGGGAGTGTGAGTGATTGGTTAATGTGCTACTACTTACCTCCCTTCACTGTACTGACTCCCACCTAGGAAGCCATACTTGTCAGTGCGTCTGACAGTCAGGCCATTAATCTCAGAATCTGAGCCCACAGAGCTGCCATCTTCTCCCAGTCCAGACAGAGACTCCAAAGTTCCCGACATGAGGCTGGCTGACTCGAGGTAACTGAGGGTGTCTGGGGCTGGCCGACGGTTGGGATTGGGTAGAGAGAAGGGCAAAGGTGGCTCTTGGATGAGTGGGACTGTTGGGCTGTGGGATTCAGCTCTGGTAGGTGTAGAAGGCAGCTCTCCCTTCCCCGCTTCACTGGGAGCGCCAGGCTTTGGGGACAGAGGTGGAGGCTTGCTTGGAGCATTTTGTGCACCTTGAAGTGTCTGAGGTTTTTCCTCTTCAGCCACAGATGATGATGAGACCAAAGGAGCAGGTGCAGTATTGGGACTTGCAGTTGTTTGGGGTTGGCCCTCTTTAAGTTGACCTTCATCTACAACAGGATTTGGGTTACAGGTGATGTGTACATTGGGGTACAGATTAGGACCAGGATTTAAATCAGGACAGGGGGATGCCTGTGCCACTTCGCTTGGAGCTGGTGGCTCACTCATCATTTTTGGCATCTCTGTTTCAGTATTCAGGATCTCAACAGCAGAAGGAATTTCAGTCTTTGTCTTTGTATCATTCCCTGCTGATTCTTCATTTCCTGGAGCAGGCTGCTGCACTGATGACGGAAGAGGGGTCTCAGCAGTGAGGCTGGGAGGATTTGACGATGAGTGAGGAATCAAGGGTGACCCCCCTGACAGTACTGCAGATGTTTTTCCACTCAAAGCTTTGTCATTAAAAAGGGAAGACTTAGGTACGGACATCTCCCTGGGAGACTCTTTAGCAGTGCTGTTAGGAGGAGGAAGCCCTGGTGATGACGGGGGTATGGATGGAGCTGCATGAGGATCACCCAAAGCAGGTGGGGATGGGGATAAGGTGGAGAGTTCAGCCATGGTTCCACTCTCTCCTTTATAAAAAAGAAAAAAAAATTAACCCCTCAGCTACTTAAAATAAACAATCAGTGTTTCTGTAGAGGGATAAAAATGCAAATGTTATCAGCAGCAAGTTAATGCTTAACTTTAATAAAATAGTTAAATAATAAGGTTTGACTTTAAACCAATATTCACGATAAAACCACATGTCAACAATCAGCATAAACCTAACACCAACAAATGCACCGAGCTACATTTCCTCTTTTGCCACAAAAGCTTATACTGTATAGTGAAATGATAGTAGTGTGTCTGCGTAACTCAGGAACATCTTATTCGTAGTCACACAAAAGCTTGCGGCAAGAGTCACACCAAAAATGAAAACTCTAATAAACTTCAGAAATTTACTGAATCCGGTGATGAAACCAGAACGCCAGAAAGACGCAATCTCTTCTTTAAACGCACCAGTGCACTGGCATTCAACAAAGCGTCCAGACAACCATAGTGATCCAGTTTTTTGCTGATGGAGCAGGTCCATGTGGCTGCCCCAGACAGCTATCGGTTACGAGCTTGCAGCTAATAACCCCAGCCACTTTGTTGTTATATCCTCTCAGGACGCCTTGCTTCAAGCGACTCAACTTCCCGATTCAGCGCGCTGAGGCAACGCTTTACGAGCAGCTAATAGTTAACACCCTGCCGGCCTGCCAGGCCCCAGCAGAGCAACGTCCACGGGCCTTATCCACCCCTCTGCCTCCAGTCAACTAGAACTTCACCTCCACTCTTCAACTCACCCACACCGGCGTATCGCTGCGATCGGTCCGCCTGGATAACCAGCCAGGGGGTTCCTGTCGTCTCGTCCCCCCGCCACAGCTCCGGTTCCGAAACCTCCTCCGTTTAACGAGAACACAAAAAAGGCGACACCGGGGCAAGAATCGCTAAATCGGTGGAGCAGCTGGGCGAACAAACGTCCCACAGTCCGTGAGCTAGCTAGCTAAGTTAACGGCTAGCTAAGTTAGCTTATTTAACTAATAGCATTAGCGCTGACAGTGTTCTGTTTCTGTTAGCCGTGCTAGCTAGCTGGAGGATGCCGCGGTATCTCGGTTACACATGCGCATTTGGTCCAGGCAATATCACCAAAGTCAACCAAGTATCTAAGTGATAGTTTTCATTTTGTAATAGTCCGATTTTCTGTAATCAGACGTCCAAGCACACCCGCAGGGGCTCAGCCGACAAGAACAGTCTGCATTTCCTATTGACAGCTACGCGCGCGTTCGCGTCAAAAGACGAGCACGTGTACGTACAGAATCCTCCCTTCCACACTGTGTGTGGCCCTTGACCACACGGAGATGAAGTGGGCAGTGAGCGACACCAACTGCCCGTGCATGTACTGCTGTGTTGGTCGCATTTGCAGGCTTTGGGAAGCACGGATTCGATTTTCTATTTAAGGTAAATTATCCAACGAGCCTTTTACGGCATCTTGAACTAGACCAAGTGCTAGATTTACTCAGAACCAATCTGACATTTGCCTATTAATAAATTGTTCTTCAGTAAAGTACAGTATCCTGTGCTTGTTGCTCTGATTCACATGTTTGTCATTGCAGGATAGTCGAGCTGAAATTGTACGTTCAGCCAGGCGTTTATTGCATTTACTGACATCGCCTGAGCGACATCCAAGCACAGCAAGTGATGAGGCCACAGATCAGGATACAGGGTGCAGCAGACATTTAAGTAATGGTTTATGCCCTCATTTAAAGTCGTTTGATCTGCCCACATTAATGTTCCAAATGTTTTTGGATACAATCCTGCAGAGTAGAGCAACATCGTGGTAGGAGTGAAAAGTCAGCTGCTCGGCCTGACAGACAATCACTTCAAATGGAAATGGCCAAGTTAGAACTTAACACGTTTTAACACAGAGAAATGTGTGTTACAGTATAAACGGCATGTATACACCATAAGAAAGCACTTTACATGTTGTGACCACTGAGTAACTGGAATTATCTAAAAATTGTCTATGAAACAAATTTTGTATATTTAGGGTCTAGTGCTATGCTTTGCTGAATTTTTGAACATTTATGTTGTTTTTTGTTTTTTAGAACCTTTCCAGGCATTTTTAATAAAGGCAGAGGAAAGAGGCGCTTTTCAGCAACAAATGTTACACCTGCCAAAAAAATAAAGCCCCTTGAAGTGTCTTTCTACTTGCTACCAAAGCAGTATGACAAAACTCCAAGTGAGAAAGAGAAACTGATCCATATGCAGGCAGGACTGGGTCCAAGAACTGCTCATCTGGATGAGAGCGCAACATATGAGGAGGTAGTGTGCAATTAGGTACTTAGACTGGATCTAAGGAATGATGAATATATCTAATAATTTACCTTCGATGATGGTGTTTTGACAGAATGACTATTTGTAAGATCTTGCTGCTTTGAAGTTCGGTAATTGTTATTTCAGTTTTGAAAGATTAATTTTGATGATTTTTTTTTCATTCGTAGTTACGTGATGCCCTCAAAGTTATATATCCAAAACTGAGATCAGTTACTGGTGGATGGCT